>JAZBGY010001148.1:11678-23054 GCA_037414755.1 Lydus trimaculatus | reverse complement strand
CCATATTACACTCTTTCCTATCTTTCGTGGCATCGTTTCTATCAGATGGTCGATTTCCTCGTGCTGTAGAGCTTGCAGTGCTTCCGGAGACTGCAACAAGTTCTCCATAATATCCCAAACATGCTCGATTGGCGAAAGATCGGGAGATCGGAGTGGTCATGGCAAAAGGTTGACATTACCATTTGCAATATGCTGCTGGAAAAGTGGGTATTCCAACTGTCCAAGAAATGGAATAATATGGGGTTCTACCACCTCATCCACATATTGCTAAGTGGTCATATTGCCTCGGAGGAATACCAAACAAGACCTACTCTCATAAGTTATAGCATGCCATACCATAAACCTCACAGTTTGGTGCACAGGCGTCGCAACAGAAAATTCAATATTGTGACGTTCCGCACGTTATCGTCTGACCTTCATTCGTTCATTATGCATCTCCAAACAGAACCGGGATTCATCACTGAACACCACCGTATGCCACTCTAGGTTGCAGTGCAATCCAGTATACCACTCCAACGCTGCTGTCGACTGATACGATTACAAGCCGAAAACTCTGATTCTGCTATTTGGTCAAGAAATTCCTACCGTTTCTTGGTCTTGCACTTTCCATTGAGTATATTTTGCCTCATAGGTATTGTGTGGATATCAATATAAACAGTTTATTTTCGAACTGAGTCAGTCAAGTTGGTTTTGATTGACCATACTACTATCTAACTTATAAATAGAATAAATCAACAATAACAATAAAATGTTCAACAGGAAAAAAAGTCTAAAAATAGCATCATTTCACTTGTAAAATAATTAAGGTAATGTCTTTTCTTTCCTTTTTGTCATACATAGTATAGATTAAGATGCCTCTTTTACCATATAGATAGATTAATCTATTGAATAATTCGCATAGAGCCATAACTATAGACTTTGGACTTCCAGAATATACAATACAGATATGTATTATTTATTTATTTATTTTTGATCTATATGTTTACATTTATGAAACATTTTTAAAAAGCAAAACAAAAAATTATAAAAGTAAACAAGCTGTATTTATTTTCCCAATGATATATTTGCATGTTTTCTAGATTCTAGTACAGATTTTACACGAAATCGCAAATATTCTTAGCAGAACTTTCACAAGATTGTAGTATACATACAGATTCTTATATTCAATTTATTAAAATACCGTGAAATCCGCTTATTTCATATATTTCATTATAAATAAATCTTACAAGCAACTTGGACAATTTTTGTTGACTTGATCAAGTTAATTGTGTCAACTCGAAAAAGTTTTTGAACAAGTTTAGTTTTGTTTAAACATTGCAATGTTAGTAGAACACAATAAGGCAGAAGGGTAGTAGGGATAAGTGTCCAAATTTCTCCACAATCTTTGAAAATATCAATCTATGAACTGTAAAATTACTGCCCAAGAAACACACATAAACTGTACAGGACCCCCGCTAAATTTCTTCTAGACGCCTCAAAAAATGACGTTTTAATTGAAATAGGCACGAAATTGGGGGATTATCCCAGAGGTCTTAGACTACCCCAGTAATCAATTTCGTGAAGCAACTAGAGTGAAATCTGCTTATTATGATCATTTTTGGTACTTGTACTATTTGATAACAATAAGCGACAACAGTTATTCTTGAACTTAATTTAATAGAAAATCTCTCAATTGACACAATTTATCATGAATATAGTATAGTTGACTCATTTTGGGTAATTGACCGTAACACTTTGAAATCCTTTGTTTTTCTTAAAAAAGACAAGTTCCGACATTCTTGCTTCGATTCTCCCATGATTTTGTAAAACATTTTATTTATAAAAGTCTTCTCAATCGAGAACAAAATCAAATTAGAGAAACCAAAACTGGACATGTACAAAAAGGCTGGAATTGTTTATCTTCACACCTGATACTTACAGACACAGGATGGCTTGGATAACGTAAGGACGATGAATCAGGTCAAACTTTTAACAAAAGACAAAAGTACTCTACTAGAATACGTCTATTTATGTATTTGCTGCGAGAATTACGTAACATACGTGTATAGTGAAACGATATTTGTAGTGCTGCCGTGACTTTGAAATGATCAATTGGCCTTTGTAAATTTACAATAAAATGGAATAATAGAAATACAACGAGAAAGTGGATAAACAAAAGTTTGGTGCGTTCTTAGTTTTGAATCAGCTAACCTCTGGTCATTTACTAGCAAACCTTCTTTACCCATTTGAACTGTAAATACCCCAATTATTGTTCAATTTTATTGCAAATTGTTTATTTTAATCAAAAAGTCAATTGAATACCACACGATATACATTGTAAAAATTCTTCCAAAACACCTAGTTTGTTGTAAACGTATTTTGATAACAATAAGCGAAATTTGATTATAATATACGAATTACTTTTAAAGAACTTTATATGGAGCGTGTTCCGGGACCTACTGATTATGATAATAATAGACGATTGATAACATCTATGATTATAATAACCGAAATCCACTGTACTTGCACAAATCTCTTGATCAAGTTAATTATCTGTTTTAAACTAGAGAAAGTTTATTATAAAGAAGTTTGAACGTATTCAGGCCCGGCGCAAGCGGTTGTGCAAGTTGTTCACCGCACAAGGGCGCCAATTAGAAGGGGGAGCCAAATTACGTTTTAAATCATATCAAAATTAAGTACAGTTTTTAATTCTTTCATGTAGTGTAGGTTTTTGTGCTTCACAGAAAGTAATTATTGTGGTACTTTTGTAATAGGGGATTTTATTTTAAGGTAAGTACAATAAGGGGGCGCCGAAAATCTGTTTGCACAAGGGCGCTTTACCTGCCAGCGCCGGTCCTGATCCTATTATAGACTGTAACGTAACTTAGAAGCACTTCGGTTAGAATATTTTAAAACTTTTTGATATTTTAGCAGGACGTCAAAACGTCGAACAGGACTGTGCAGACGGTTTCATATAAAGGTCTACTATTCACTATTCACGGTCCATTACAACAGAAGTATTTGATAACAATAAACAAAATTGATTGTAATCTACTGCTTATTGACTTTTAAAAAACTTTATATGGAGTATGTGTGTTGTTTTAAGTCTACCAAACCGTCATAAGTGATAACAATAACCGATTGATACTACAGAATAGGAATACCACCACGTATACCACAACCGTTTTTTAAATTATTTATGAGGAAAAAATTAATTTTTCAGCCGAATTAGTTTGGAACAATAAAACTTAACATTTATCCCAACAAAAAAAAAACAAAAAAAAAACGTATCAAATACAATTCTAGTAGTTGTGAAATGATATCCTTGACTTTTGTTTAATTGAAAGAGAAAGAAACAAGAGAAAGTAAATCGCTATTTTTTTTTCGACTACCCGGACCTTTCCCAAGATGATATCAATAAATTCTTTTATTAATCGTTGAAGACAAGTTGTTTAAATCGAAATAGATGTAGTATAATATCAATACAGTTATAATACGAATAAGATAAAATTTCTATGTAAATGTATGAATTTCCACTAATTAGAAATCAACACCCACTACTACCACCACTACAATAATAAATTAATCAAAATTATACACCACATAATAATACCATCATTTATACAGAAAACATAAATTAATTCTACATACACAGACAGAGATCAACAATAATTATTTATAGAACGAGAATTTCAAATAATTACGGTTTTTCCAAAGCTATTAATTATAAGAGAAAATCCTAGAAGCATCTACACAAAGAAATCAAACTTTATACTCGGTCTATTCGTGTGAATTTGACCAATTTAGGGTCAGTTCAACTTTAATTCGTTATTCGAGACTTAGCACCGTTTGTGTTTGACACTGACTCATAGTCTTTGAGCATTAGACTCAATTGCTACGTACTTAAGCTCTACTTAATTGAAATAAACCTTATCTGCAAAGATTACGGCAAGATCGACTATAAATGCCTATGTGAAATGTAAAATCAAGTAATCATCATTAGCTGTGTTATTAAAAGGTGTCTTATTGGTCGACTATTTGTAATCACCGAGTCAAGTCGTCCAAATTTAGATAGATATAGTATAGAATATTTTAGTTATTGATTTATTTATTTTAAACGAAAATGCAAATTTGTGTATAGAAAATACATGTAAGAAATGTTTGTATTGTATCCTTGAATATTGTACTGTAGTCTTATGATGACTATTTGCATCTCAAAACTATAAAAAGAATTTATAAACTTTTATGACGTAGCAATAATAACAAAATATCAATATTGTTAATTAATTTATAAATATGTTTAATTAATGTTTATTATAGAAATTTCAACAAACAATTCTAATTAGGATAATTATTAATAACAATCATAAATAATAATAAAAATAATCGAAAGTATTGGAAAATTTAAAAGAATCACAAAAAGTTCAAAGTTCTTATAATTCAATTATAAAAATAGTATTTTTACAATAATTATAAGAAAAACTAAAAGGAAATTATGGAATCATTTCAAATTTAGCGCTTTTTTTCTCGTTCCAAATTTTTTCGGAAAATAGTAGGCTATGAAATTTTCATTCATAAACTGTCAAAAAAAATAGGTTAAGTTTACAAAAATTTTTTTGTTTTTTGTTTGTAAAGCCAACTAGATTTCGTTTCGTAATCTATAAATAACAAATTTGAATTTTTAAACAAAAACAAAACGATGAATGAGCACATAATTGTCTATCCGAAAACCGGAAGTACTACTTGATTCATTTATAACGAAAATTCAATTCATTATTACATGTACGTATATAGAAAAATCTGCTATTATCATTAGATTTTTTTGATAGAAAGCAAAAAACGGTACTTACAGCATTCCAGAACATTTTGTACAAACAAATGAACCAATTGTAACATTAACATAAGTTGGACCACGTTGATTACAATCAAAACAATATTTATTTTGTGGTAATGAGCCTAATTCACGTAATGTTTTCAAATTTTTCTCATCTTGTTTCTTACGGGACGTTGATGCCATTTTTTTGTTGCTATAATTCGTCAGTTATTCTTTTATCAAATCCAACAAAACGGTAAAAATAAAATTAAAAATAAAAAAAAAAACCACTATGTGCTAGATATTGAAAAGATGAATTATAGCACCACTACAACTGAGAATGACGGAACAAAAACAACTGAAACATTTGACAGATTTAATGTGGTCAATACTGGCGCTATCTACCATCGAAATCCACTACTATTACTGCTACAATTGGTTAAATGTAGCGAAAAATACGATAACGTTGCCGTGTGTAGTTTATCTCGTTTTTTGGGGTATTTTGAGCGGAATTAGGGGTCATTTACGAATCGAATTTTACCTTGAACCTTTTCGCAGAATTCGTATATATAAACACTGATTGTATATATGTAGTAATGATATATATTTATGATTTTTAGGAAATCATTCAAGAATATAGTAACAATTGGCCAACAACAGTACTATTTACATCAGGACACATTACAATGTTGGCTTTTAAAGAACAAAATAATAATAAAAATAACATCAACTAATTACAAATTGTCAATCAGTCTATATTGTTGCTATTCATATTTATAGCTTATTTATTAAAATAATAATATTTAAAAAAGAAATGGTAATAGATGAGGCACTATCTATTGCCTATGAAAACTTGGAAAATTAATTGTTCTATTATATATCGTATTAATCGATTAAATACCAAGTGAATATCAATAAAAGGAAGAATATTAACTGAATTGGAGTCAATTCAGTCTGAAAATTTAGCACCTTTATAGTCATATTTGTTCCAAAAAAAACACTAATTTCGATTTACACAATTACAACTACAGACTAGATTATTTTTATAATAATTATGCCTTAATAATAATAATAATAAGATTGTAAAAGAATTAAAGAAAAATCAACCAAAACTAACAGTTATTGAAAAATATCACACAAAATGGCCAATCTTTCAGCCTTCTTCTTTTTTTAAACACAAGCCTCAGGCATCATTTTATTGCTTAATATAAGCAGAAAACTTTATTCAGTATTTTTCAATAACTAGTCGATATTTATGAGTTGTGTGTATGTGTTATATATTAAAAAAAAAAACAATAATAATTAAAAATCTTAACTAGGACTCTCATTCATATCATGATCATTTTTTGATAAAATCATCGGTTCAGATGGCATTGCACGACTGGGTGATGGACTATCAACATTACGAAAATTAAATCCAGATGGTGAATCAGCACTAGACAATGATTCCGGTGTACCAACTGAACTTAATGAACCAGGTAGTGATGTTGATGATGTTGTTGTGGTTGTTGTTGTTGTTGTTAATAAACCACCACGATCACCACCACCACTACTATTAATTGAATAACTATGAAAACGTTTCGCTCTAGGACTCATCAAAAAATCATTCTTATTATCATCATCTAATTTACGTTTAACACCCAATGGACTTGGTCGTAAAACAGGACTAGCACTACGTCGTATAAATGTTCTTGATGCACGTGTTGGACTTTGGAAGCCAGGTGATGTTAATCTTGTGGGTGATGGTGAATTGCATATTAAACCACCATATGTTGGTAGATTAACATGTAATGGACCCATCTTATTATTATTATTATTATTATTGTTGTTATTGGTGTTGTTGTTATTTGGTTTTGGATCATTGTGAGATTCATTCATTAAACTTAAATCCTCCCATGATTGTGATATTTGCATTGTATGATGGATTTCACGTTCATGTGCTAATTCACGTTGATTACTGGTATCAGCGAAATCTTCTTGGCGTAATTGATTGATACGTGGTGTTAATCGTAAACCGGATACCTAAAAAATTGTTATACTTTATTTAACAAATTACTGAGTTTTTTTTTAATAAATTTGATCAAATTACTGGTGATCCTGGTACAGGACTAAAACTAGCACTAAATCGTCTTGTACGTGTCTGTGTTACTGTTCCAAATATGTTGAAATTCTGTTGATCTCTGTGAACAATTAAAAATAATATTCAATTTGTTGTTTTAATTATGAAACCATCATTTTTGATTTACCGATTAGATGAGCCTGTTGGTGTTGTTGTTGTTGTCATTATGGTGTTTGTTTCATTGATCATGGGGGCACTGGAGCACCTCTTTAAGGTGCCAGATCCACTGACTGGACCGTCAACGTCCATGTCTACTACACAAGAATCTACTGATGACATTCAGCTTTTCTACCATCAATTTTTTATAATTTAAAGGGAACATTTGATCTTGAACAATGGGAAATTTAACTGAATTTTCTCACTTTTCAACACTATTTTTCTTTAAGGAAAATTCTTCGTTTTTTCGTTCTCTTTTTCTTAAAATCCAAAATCTAATGTTAGAAGCAGCGGTTGATTTTTCTCCTAAAAGTCAACAATCCTGTCAAAAAAGCTCTGCAGGAAACTGTGCGCATGTCCTGAAATCGAATTATTCTCAAAAATACACAGAGATGGCGCTCTATATAAAGCGCCAAAGCTCGTTTTAAACAAAATCAAACTACGCAATTAAACAAATTCTTTATTGAAAATCGATAAATTAGCAGACATTTTATGATAATTAAATTATTGCCGATATTCTGTCAAAACACTATTTCTATTTTTTCTGTTTTTGGAATGCGTTCCGACCACCACCACCACCACCGCCACCGCCTCCTGGTCCAGTTTTACCAGTACGACCACCGAAATTGCCTCTAGCCGCTGGTCGATTCCTTTGATTTTGACCACCACCACCACCACCACCACCACCACCACGGCCACCTTTAGCATCTCTACCGCGATTTTTAACAACAGCCTCCTCTTTCACCATATCGATAACTTCATCCGGTATTCGTAGATATTTTATTGTACTGCCTCTAATGTAACATTCCGGCATACGCCAAAACTTATCACCGTCCTGTTATCAACAATAAAAGTGGTAAATACTTGAAAAAAAAATGCAGGTAAAGATGTGAAAATCTAACTTACTCTTGACGTACAGATAACTTCACGTAAATTAATATTCATCCAATTATCACAACTGACTAAATGTCCATTGTAAGTTTCACCATTTTTCAGTTCAACTAACTGCAAAATTTCAAAATTATTGAAGAAAAACCAGTAGAAAACTGTATTAAGTTACTAGAGATCAAACTTATTGGAAATAACTTACCATTGGATGATTTTGAGCTGTTCGTAATAATGATAATGGTAACTACAAAAAAAATAATTGGGAAAATTAGTGGAAATTGTTGTAATTTCGAGAAACATTACCATTTTCCTTTAATTTGTTTGTGTTTTTGGCGGTTGGAAAATTCTAACCTCCTTTTCTGTTTCTGTCAAACAATTGTCAACGGATGAAACCTGTCAAGAGCGGTGTTGTCAAATGTCCCAAGACATAATCAAAAGATTTCAGTAGACTACGTAGACTCGAAATTATGTAACAAAAATACAGATTCGTCAAATAAGTGTCTGGAGAAAATAGAATAATAATCTAACCAATCTTGTTAATTGCCCTTAAATCATTGAAAATCTATAAGTTTTCTATAATTTGAACGACAAGTGGAACAAGTCGGTAAATCTTCGAAATTTTGATCAATTTGGCATTGCGTAATAAACATTTAGTTAGATGCGCACGCAAATCGTACTATACGTGCAACCAACTACGTTGCCATATTGCCATAGCAAACGAAAATTCTCATAATCAGTAGGTTATAAAAGCTAATTCTAGCGCTCTGTACTCAAAAATTGGCACCAAAAATAAAAATTCAAATTACATAATGGGGAATTGTTGTAAAAATAAAACAAATTTCAAGCAAAAATTCCTTATATTTAATATAAAACAAAAAAAAAATAATTGTTATCACACATTGAGGCATCCCTATTATATAAAAATTAATCAACAATTGCTTTTATCATTTAACATTTTATAAAAATGTTATAATTCTATGATTAGACTTCAAGAAATTTTAAAATATCAAATTGAAATCTTGTATCACTGTATATTCAAAATATTTTCTAAAGGATATGTTGTATGATCCGTTTTCTTTTTTAAGAAATTACCTAATTAAGCGTGTCATTTATTATTGTTGAACTATACTCTAATATCTATAAATAACTAGTGATCCAAAGTATTTTAAATCAAACAATTTAAAACTCAATTATCCATTAATCCAACTATTAACAGTATAATTGTTGATTTTAATAAAATAGTAATCAAAGACTTACGTCTTTTATGTCATCGTTACCAAATTTGGATCACACGTTATCATTAGTGCAAATTTTACAACGACTAGCTTTAATAAATTGATTAAAATTTGAACAATTGACAGTATTGGGTGATAGATTGAAAATTAGGCAACAATCAAAGCTATTTTTTCTGTTAAAAAAAAAACAAAGCTAAATTAATATAATGATGGTCCCTTTATTTTTTTCAACAAACTTATAAGGGTTTTCAACCCAAACACATACAAATATATCATTCTAGAAACTCACAAACTACAGGAAAGTTTTACCAACTTTTAGTATTATTTCTCTTTTTTTTTTTAAATAATAGTTGGATGGGAATAAACAATAATGGACTGGAAACTTTTGTACTTTAATTGTACTTAAGAATATTATGCCTTTTAAAATTATAACAAATAGGCACTTTTGTTGTTGTTGTTTTCTCAAAACAGTAAAAATCTACTACCAGTTGGTGCTCTTCTTTCATCATCATCATTTTTACGTCAAAAAAAGCACACAACTGAACAAATGTCATTAGAAAAGCTTCACAATAAAAGCAATTTGTGAAGTAACAATTGATAATAATAATCATCATCATCAGAATGATAATAATAATAATAATAATAATAAACCTGAGTGAGACTAGTGGTGCATTTAAGATGTATATTTATGAATATAAGAAAACGATATCACGTCCCCTTTTGTGCCCATTTCATATCATCATCTCTTGGTTTATAACCAGTTAAATATTCAATTATCATTTCTAATAAACTCCAAAAATGTAATTTTTCTAATGGCCAATTTAACCATCCTGTTGTTATACAAAAATATGTTTCATGTGGTGCTACATGATGGATACGATGATGACGTCTTGGTAATATAATATGATGTTCTTGTAACCATATTACCCATGATGGTAGGCCGAAATATGTATGCGACCATTTATGGATCTAAATAAATAAATAAAAAAAAAGAAAACAATTCTAATAAATGTGGGTTTTAACAGATGAATTATATTGATTTTTCAATGAATCCTACTCTATTGCTAATATACAGACTGTTTCAGTTAAGCCTGCATCATTGTTATTTGTGAACAATGTGTACGATGTCTAAAAATTTCGCTTGATAGTAGGCTTGTAATTTTCCAAAAAATATATAACTGTGACCCACCAACCACTACAGCTGAAGTCCGAATCAGAGTGGCACGCTGTTTATCACACTTAAAATTAACATAACTTTTAATGCCAATTGTTTTCGAGTAAACATAATCGTGTCGTGTCACTGACTTAAATTCTACTTATTTATCAATAAAACTGCTATTTTTATTACGACAGTTCGGTCTCATAAATGCTACCACCTACAAGGGTACTTTTATGGCCTGTTTGCACAGCAGTGATCGTCTTCAACAGAAATTTCTTCGCTGCAAGGGGACCAAGTCATCTTTGCTACAAGTATTTTCTTACTGTTTATCAAAGCAGCAGAACAAGCTGTTAAGCAAGCCGCGTTGTTTGAATCGTGCGAGTTACCGTTTTGTTGTTCACGCACATGCGTACTGCCGTGTATAAAGTGATTTGCGAATGTACGCGCGCGGTAAAACTTGTACGTGTGAACGGCCCATTACTCATGATAAATTCTTACACATTGTACTTCAAATTCCGGAAATGCAAGCTTAGCTGAAACAATCTGCATATGATTTAAACAATATGATATTATTGATTATTTATAATAAAAAAAGGAAGAGGATGGAATTTTAGAAAATTTTGGCAATGACCTTATTTTAGATTAAATCAATAATTTGTTTTAAAATTGGATTAAATATTGTGGTTAAATAGGTGTGGCTTAACACATTTATACAGCTTGTCCTCTCACAAAATATATATAGTCGAAAATTGATTTTAATTAAAAAAAAATAACAAATACCTGATTAGTCATTGCTACGAAAATTGCTAATAAAAACACATAACAATTCCATATAAACTTCTTTTGGATTTCATCTTCTGTTAATGTAAGAAAATCCCATACCATTCTAGCTAGAAATGGTATAGTTACCATAAAATTATCACCATTTGTTTCAATGAAATCATGACGTGTTATTGATGTTGGATCGATATGATGTTCCCGAAATGGACGTAAAAAATTCTATAAATCAATCAAAAACAAAAAAAAA
>JAZBGY010001147.1:0-28244 GCA_037414755.1 Lydus trimaculatus | reverse complement strand
GAACTACATGTACTTACTGTATGATGTATTAAATTAAAAAAAAAAAAATCCACTCTTATTTTTGTCCACACGTACAATGGCAGGTTCTTAATCGGATTAGATTAGATTAGATAATAGGAGTCATTTGGCCTCCTTTAGCCTCCTGGATTTTAACCACAGCTTTTCAACACTCAATCTTTATTGATATACCAAGAAAGATATCTTCTTAGCAATGCTAACTATCTCGTTGCGAGACCTCAGCAGGTGATAGAGTCACATTGTCTAGGCGGGTAAGTCTCATATGAGATATGAGTCAATGTGTCACATTTGTATTATATGTGTTCAGATATTTCATTGTCCAAGCTGCACAGTTTTTTGAGATGTTATCTGATTGGACAGTGCCTAGTTAAGAGTGCTGTCACAAGCCTTAGTTCGTTCCTATTTAGATCGAGACGCTTCTTAGCATTTTAGGCAAATAGTCAATAAGCATTTTGCATGTTGCATACCTGGACAGTGCCTCCGGCGGAACATTTCCACTCACTGATTTCCTGCCTTCTCTGAGCCTTGCCTAGCCCTCCAGCAGATCTGTGAGTGGAACCATAGCGTCTGTTATTGCATTCTTGACCGAAAATGCTATGTAATGGCGTCTTGTTGTATAATGTGTTGCCTACGTTTTGGATGCTTTATAGTGTGCACTCTGTTTATATTGTGATAATTATAATCAGTGCGACAAGGACACCTATATTTCTTATATATTCATGTACAATAAGAAAAAAACAATAAGAAACATATTTTTATGCCTTTAATTCCAATACTGTTTATATTTGTTGCATATTGAACCTTATTTTGTTGGTAAAGTATGAAAGAGTTGGAAATAATGACTTTAGAGCTATAATTAGACTACTAAAAAACTTGAAACATAACCTAATTTATTAACCTAATTTTTTGTTTTCAAAATTTTTAAAAAATAATCGGAGATGTCTTCAAAACGTTGGAAGAAAATCCTGTACGAAGATCAAGGTTATCCTGATGATTACACTGATAAAAATACATTCCTACAGGAATTACGTACAAATACAAATATAAAATATGTAACATTAATTGAAGCATTATACGGTTCATTGTATTTATTAGAAGAATTCTGTACAATAATTGCATTTATATTAGTTTATATTTATTTATTAAATGAATTAATTATACCAGATATAATATTTAAATGTTCAGTAATAACAACAATGTTTGGTTATATTTTATATAGGATTTTTTATACGAAAAATGTACGTACACAATTAGGACATGATTTACGTACATTATTAATATTTGCTGTATTTGGACATTTATTTTCACCAATATTATATACATTAACTGATACAATCAGCACAGATACAATTTATACAACAACAATATTTATGATTTTAATACATTTGATATTTTTCGATTATGGTGTTAGTGTTGCAATTGTATCAAATAGTTTATCATTGAGTGCAATTATATTTGCATCAATTTGTTTATCATCACGTCTACAATCAGCTTATCATGCTTTCATTCTAATAGCGGTAGCAATTGAGTTTTTCGTGTTATTTCCATTGTTAAGAAACAAATTAAGGAATCCGATACTAATCACACCGATTCTATTAATTTTGGATATTTATTTCCTTTTAACAATCTCCCATTTGTTTACTACAATCTTTGTAATAACGGTTGTAATCATTAACATTATTTGTCCAATATTATTCGTTTCTTATCAGAAATATAAAATGAACATTTATGGTCCATGGGATGAAGCTATTGTGGACGATGCCGATAAAGTTTTCAATTTGTAATTTGGTTGAAATAAAAACTGAGATTTTTGTTAATTTTACCTTTATTTTAAGCAAAAAACCTATTACAAAGTCTACTTAGCGTGGGCTTGTGCCTTACGCATTTGTGTCAAAATGTTGGATAATTCTTCACGCTTCCTTTTGGCACGGATATGAGTACCAAGACGACGTTTCAAGAACTTCAAAGCTCTCTTATCTTTTGACACTTTCAACAATTCCATAGCACGTTTTTCGTACGGTGCATGACCGCAAACTTCACGAATTAAATCACGTACGAATTTCGTATGTTTGGTTTGTACACCCTTTAGACGAGCTGGACGTACTTTACCAGTACGCGATTTACTAGATGGGATTTTTGTGGTTTTATGGCCACGATTCAGACCAACGGCAATTTCGTATCTAGGCGCCATTCTAACTATAAAACAAAAAACAATTTATTAATTATAATAGAAAATTGGTAGATTTATTAATTATTTAGTGAAATTAGCAATAAATTAATTAAATTTACCTTAATTTTCAATAAAAATTAAACACAAACACGTGTTGTATTCTCTGCTGACATAAAAAGAAAGATGGCGTTTGGAAATTTCTGTCATCTGTCGAATTCAGCAGTTTTAGGGAATTTCGGTGTCTAAACACAGGAATTGAATCACAATTCTACCAATTTGTAAACAAGAAATATCTCTAAAAAATTAAAATTTCGTGAATGAGGTTATTTTGAAATTGTCAAAGTTTAATTTGATAAGCTCCCTACATTTTGCTGATAACTAACAAATAATAATGATATTAATAGTTTCATATTAGTTGTAAAACAACATTAGTAGCGTAAACAATGCGTCAATTATTATTATTTATCGTAATTGTTGTTTGTGTTGGTGAAATTAAGTCTTGGCGAATTTTCCATTTAGGTCGTCAAATCGGTGGAAATCTTGGTACACCTCACAGTCATCAACGGATTAAAGATAATGTTGGAGTTACTGAAGAGTATTTTACACAAAAATTAGATCATTCCGAACCTACTGATAATAGAACATGGCAACAAGTAACGTTTTCATATTAATCAGAATTGGGTTTTGTATTTTATGTTTTTATTGTAGAGATATTATACGAATGATGAGTATTATAATGGGACTGGTCCGGTATTCTTGATGATTGGTGGTGAAGGTGAGGCATCCATCAAATGGATGACACAAGGTGCTTGGGTGGATTATGCTCAACGTTTTGGTGCACTTTTATTCCAATTAGAACATCGTTTTTATGGCAAAAGTCATCCAACCAAGTATAATTTTTGTACAATTATAATTGTCCTTTATCATAGTCTTATCTTGATTGGTATTGTTTTTTAGTGATATGAGTACCGAAAATTTGAAATATTTAACAAGTGAACAAGCCTTATCTGATTTGGCGACATTTATTGTTGCAATGAATAAAAAACATAATCTTGGATCAAATAATAAATGGATAGCTTTCGGTGGTTCGTATCCAGGTTCATTAGCGGCTTGGTTACGTTTTAAATATCCACATTTAGTACATGGTGCAATGTCAGCAAGTGGTCCACTATTAGCCAAAGCGGATTTTAAAGATTATTTTCGTGTAATTAGCGAATCTTTAGCAACTTATAATGAGAATTGTCCTATTCAAATCCAACAAGGTTTCCAACAGATTGATTCATTAATCGAATCGAAAGGCAATCAAAATGATCTGAATCAAATTTTCAATTTATGCGATCCAATTCAAGATTCTATCAGTAATATAGACGATATATCAAGTTTTTATGAAACAATTGCTGATAATTTTGCCGGTATTGTCCAATACAATAAAGATAATCGTATTGGTCGTCCGGCTGGTAGTAACATAACTATAGATGTTGTTTGTGATATAATGTTGAATGATGATTTAGGTGAACCAATTGAACGTTTAGGACGTGTTAATAAATTATTATTAACAACATACGATCAGAAATGTTTAGATTATAAATATGAGAAGTTGATTAATGAAATGAAAAATGTTAGTTGGACAAGTTCAGCATCAGAAGGTGGTAGACAATGGATGTATCAAACATGTACAGAATTTGGTTTCTATCAAACATCATCATATCAACCGCAAATTTTTGGTAGTAAATTCCCATTGAATTTCTTTATACAACAATGTACAGATATATTTGGTGATAATTATAATAAAAATTTGATAAATTATGGTATTGCTCGTACAAATATCAATTATGGTGGTTTAGATATTGATGTTAGTAATGTTGTGTTTGTACATGGTTCAATTGATCCATGGCATCCACTTGGTATTACAAAAACTGTCGATCAAGATGCTCCAGCTATCTATATTGAAGGTAAATTATTATTATTTGATTTGGATGATTATTGGAAAATGGTTTAATTTAATTTTTAGGTACAGCCCATTGTGCCAATATGTACCCGAAATCAGACGATGATTTACCACAATTGACTGCAGCCCGTGAACAAATTGCTGAATTGATTGATAGTTGGTTACGTTTGCCGAGTTTTTATGAAGCTTTGATGACACCACAAGTTGTACAAATTGAAACATAAGCAAAGCAATAAATCGACAAATCATAAATATATTTCTGCAACCTTAATCAGTGTCTTTATTATTATTATTATTATTATTATTAGTTTTTGAGAAATTTATCCAGAGTCGGCTAGACTTTTGCGGTGCTTGTAGCAATCAAATCCTGCGAGATCTTGCAGCCGTATCGAGGGTATGTGCCGCCCTCAGGTAAACTTTTCAAAGTTACCGTTCCAGATGTCATCGAATTTTAATAAAAAGGTAAAACCCTACGAAAACTCTCTCAATTGTTATGAACTGTAAGTATGCCTGAATACTAGTGACGCCCCTGTTTGGCGTTTTTTTTTCCAAAAAAATGTGCAAATTTATTTCAAAATCCCTTCAACCAGCTTGGGGCAATATGATTAAATGTTTTAACGTGTTGACACCTATCTGCGGGGTCCGGACAGTTGCCCGTTTGGCTCTTTATTTAAACTCGCCCTGTTGCTATCATAATACGCTTAAATAACCGAGTAGATAATGAATATTTTTTTAGTCATAATGATAACAGTTGAAAAAATAAGTACTCAAAGTAGTTGATTGACTTACAATTAGTAATGACGACAGTCTCTCGTTAATTACTTGTTTTTTTTTTTCGTAATTAGATTAAAACGTTTTTGTGGTCGCAAAAACTAAACAACTCGGTCTTATTTCTCAATTATGATAACGCTATCTATTTGGAATTGTTTCGTTGGAATTAGTAATTATTCACGAACAAAAACTTTGAAATAACATAAGCTCGATAATAGAACAACGTCCATGAAAAATCGTTCAAATTAGAAACAGCACAATAGTACCGATTTTGAAGGTGCAATATTTGAAACTGGAGGTGATTTCAATGATTGTTCTTCCGGGCACAAATCCAGTACTTATCATCGAATTTTGCAATAGTTTTCAGGACAATCATGGGAGTTATCTTGCTCATCTTCTGCGAAATCCAAAGTCTCAGTCAATCCTTCGCTAATACTTTTCGAGCTTTCACGAATAGCTTTTCGCTTGTTTTTCCACTTTCAACCTATCTTGGGCAATATCAGTCTTTTTCTCTTGTTTGCGTCTTTTATTTTGACTCATACTCGATTTGTGTGTCTTTCTTTCTTGGGCTTTTTGTGTTTTATGGGCTCGTCGGGTGCCAAAATTGTGTGAATGTTCCTGATGCGTCTGCAAGTTTTGATCATTTTTTGTGCAAGCAGGAAGTTTCCTTTAGAACTCGTGTTTGTGACGCTTTTCTGATTCTGATCCTCTGAATTTTTTTATGGACAGACTACGAAAAACGCATAGAATTTAGAAAAGTTGTGAAGTAGCTCAGAAACAATTATTGATGTGAGCACGTTGAAAGTCAACCTAATCACAAAATTTTGGATACTCGTTGTAAAACAAGTTGTATTTCTCTTATCGTTACGATTTATTTTTGCACACGTCAACACTAGACTCGGCGCAAAGCGAACTAACCCATCACCATTGCCACCTAATGAGTTTTAGTGTCCTTTTTGTCGATTCCAATTTCACCCGAAATTACCCTTCCAGTTTTTGAAAGCTTCTAAAGCATCATATTTCCGAATATTCTCCAAATTTCGAATAGTTTTTAAATAATGCACTACTGATATGTTTTAGTTTGCTTTACACAAGCTTCAAGTAGGTATAAGACAATTTCAGGTATGTTCTTTCAATGAGAATAAAAGCTTATAAAGCTCGTCCAAAACTCGCCGTGTGTAAGGAACTACAGATGAATGTGGCTCGGCTAGCCCATCTGGATGTTTGAAAACGCTGTCTTGACTCTCGTGATTTCTACCGAGGCCAAATCGACTCGTGTAAACGGTCTAGGGGCAAATGGATCCTTACGAATAAAGAATCTAAAGGTGTAGTAACATAAATATATATATTTTTTTGAAATTCCTATATATTACATCATATTTCTCTAATCTAACTTAAAAATAAAATAGGCTTATTCTACAATTTTCCCCATTTCGGGTATATAAAATACGCAAACAGTTTCTCTCCAATTTTCTTATTATATTTCTTTCAGTTTGACATTAATTGTAAAATTTTTCCAGATGCCTAAATCCAATGGCACTAACATGAAATGATCACTAGTTATCCACATTCACTATACAGGGTTGGTGGCTCAAGTGTCGCACTGATTCGAGATTGAACATTTTGTAGAGAAGGTACAGAAATAAATGTTTTAAGAACGTATACGGTGACACCTAACTAGTACCTTGGGGCAGTCAAAAAGGCAGTACACGTTCTTAAAACTTTTATTTCTGTCCCTTTTCTACACATGCAGATCTCGAACCAGTGCGACACTTGAGCCACCAACCCTGTATAGTAAATGTGTAATTTTTTCATAATAAAATTATGGAGAGAAACGTATTTGAGAAAGCAAAAAAAAAAAAACACACACACGAAGAAGGCATAAGAGAATTTTCAGTCGTCCATATACAATTTTTCACCACACGCTTTCCACATGAATTGTTTTTGTACTGTGAATCACATTAGCCTTCCTTTAGTTTATTTATTTCCATTTAAAATAAATTTTTAAAATGTTATTGTCGGTATGCTTCAATCAAAAGCAAGGCCAAAGAATTCAACACTGTGCTCCCCTACAATCGATCATGTCCTATATTTTATTTTATTTACAAACAAATCATATCATATTTTGGTATTTATGCAAAAAAAAAAGATTAATCGATAATAAATAAATTAATTAATCAATTAAAATAGTTAATTTTCCTAATCATCCAATTGTACTGTAACTACCATACAAGGTTGTCAATATCGCTTATGGTCTCGATGTGATGGTCGTGAATTATTATTATTATTATTATTATTATTATGTTGCCGACTACCACCATCATGATGATGATGGTGATGATGATGCCGTTTCTTTTCTTTATTACCAAACTCCTGGATGTTATCATTACTACTACGATATGCTGTTGATGGTTCATCTAATGTTTCTTTACGTTTTAATGGTGCATGATTTGCTTTCAAACCTGTTTTACTACCAGCCGATTCATGTAAATTCTCCCATGCTTGTCGATAATAACGATTCAAACCGTTCCGTGATTCTGAACTGCTTGAATCGAACGAGGCGACAGTGTTACAATCTGGCGAGGCACGGTGGCGGTAATGTTTGGCACTTCGATTTCTACAAAATCCAACAAAAATACAAAAATTAACAAAAGTTTAGCAGATCACATGTTTTTAATATAATAATGCTACAAAATTAAAAGCCAAAACAAGTTGTGATTGAATGCGTGATTTGGTGCCATTTGGAAGCTTTCCTAGTGCGTTTTTGGATCATGCAGCAGTGCAGCAGTGCGGGTTTCGTACCTGTATATATTTAAAAAAAATAATAATAAAAACAATTATTATTCTTTTTTTTTTTGGCTAAATAGGATTGGAGAAATAGCCGGCGCGATGTGATCGGTAATTTCTTGAAAATTCCCGTCGGCCGATTTGTTGATCGGGAAATGGTAGTGCCAATAATGTATACCAACGTGATGGCATAGCACTAGCAGCTGGTAAGCGATGTGATGTTCTTGTTGATGCACCCGCACTGCGACCGCAAACAATTACACCAAAATATTTACAATAGCAACAAGTTACAAATAATAATAGTAAGAACAAAAGTAGAGAATTACCTTCTAACAAGAATCACAATTGTTGTAATTATGGCGGCCAAAAAGACAAAACCACCAAATGCACCTAATGCAATAATTGCACCTAGATTCAATTTAGCACCAAATGTGTCTCTACGTTGTTCACGTTCATCGATCGATAATGGAATGTTTACATTTGGTTGTTCACCGTGTTGTATATTTGAACTACCAGCAATTTCATTGTCTTGTGGATGTCCTGCTACTATTATTTGCGGTGGTGTATGACTAGTTTCTGGTAAATGATTCGATTTCGTTGTTGTTCTTGTTGTTGTTGAAGATGATGATGGTCGTTTTGTTAACTTAATTATATCAATATCAGCAAGGATTGTTGTTGGTGATGGTTTTGGTGCACGTGTACGGGTTTTTGTCGTTGTCACCTTTGATGGTCGTGCAGATGTTGAAATAGTTTCATAAACTATTCCAACAAAAACAATAAAATCAGTAATTTAGAAATTTTAAACAATAAACAAACTACCTTGACACACTGGTGGTAAATCGTCGTATTGTCCATTAGACAAACAGGTTATTGTTTTTGGCCCAACAAGTTGATAACCCGGTTTACAACTATATTCCAAAATTGAACCGTATATTGTATCGTTTGTTGATGATACATAATAACCATTCAAAATATCTACAGGAGACTCACATTGGATAGCTATAAATCACAATTATTTTTTTGTTAATCATTAAAATCATGGTAATTTAAAGAGAGAAAATTACGTTCACATTGTGGCGGTGGTCCATTCCATCTCTCATCAATATCACAAGCTAATTGAGCTCTACCAATCATCTCATAGCCTTCATCACAACTATAAATCACTCTACTCAAGTATCCAACACTATCATTTACCAATAAGTATTCACCATTTGGTATATCAGCAGGATAACCACACTGTATTCCTAAAGTTTATAAATTACAATTAGAATACGAAATTTTGAAAGAAACTCAACATTACTTTTACAAACTGGTGGGAATTCGTTGTAAAATCCTGTATCGAGACATGTACGTGTTGATGGTCCTACTAGAAGATGTCCTTCATCACAAATATATTCAATGTTAGTGCCGACATTGAAGTCTTCAGCTATCATTGTGGAGTTTGGTGGCTGTTCCGGGCGGCCGCAAGCTTTGGGTTCTACAAAAACAAAAAATTAACAAAAATCACGCTTCCTTAGGGTTGCCAAAACTTTTGCAAAACATCAAACTTAACATGGAAGGATCCTAGAACAATATGTAATACTTACGATGTTGGCATATGTAGTTTAGATGCATGCTACAATCAGTATCCGACCATAACCATCCTTTTGTACCATCGTATCGAGCACACTCTCCATTACCAGATGGTAAATTCCAAAAACTAACACTAACCTCATCACCACCCAACCATTTCCAACTACTAATTTGTTTATCAAATATAGCACCCATCCAATATTGGCCATTAACATCACTACGATGTCTTCTCCATAATTCCCAACTAATGAAGCCTTGTAATGCTGGATTGCTTTCATTAACCAAAGTACCACCACGACTATGGCAAAATTGTAATGCATCACGGAATCTTAATGGTTGTCGATTATAAAATATATAGCATTTCCCATTATATGTGGCTGTACTACCAGGTGGTTGATCACGGAATTGTGGACAACGTTCAATTGGTAATGCTTGATCTGTATAGACGAAAGCTTCACAAATCGATAATTGACTTGGTACTGGTACGTCTAAATGGACACTAACGAATGCACCCGGCATCGGTGGATTACATGGTAGGAATAAAGGTTGGCCTTCTTCTAGAAATCCAGTAAATCGATTACATATGGGATTTGTACCTAAATCCGGACGATTATTGCCAACACGTACAACTATCGTTGCTGGTTTATTTGCACCTGTTTTGTGATTAAAGGAAATACGAATTATTACAAAAATTGTTTTGCTGCACTAGTAATTACGAAATCATGAAAGTGTAAATAAAATCGAAAAGAATCAATCAAAATTAATTAAAAGTTTTCCCGTTTAAAACAAGAATCCACGCGAAAAATTTGCACTTTCTTTCCATAGATACTTACAGCACGGTTTTCCAAAGTCTAATCGCACAAGTTGTACCATATACGGTTCGAGTAGATTAACATACCACCATGGGGCATTTTCAGATTTGGTTAAAGTACAAGTGTTAGCATTGAAAAATGCGCTAGTACTACCATCGATGGCTTTCTGTGGAATACCACCAGCATCGGTGCTGACTTGCATTGGTGCCTTCCCAGCTGCCACATTCAATACTGAAACCAATAATTGGGAATTATTGCATTGTCATCGCTCTAGTTATTACTTGTTTGATAAAACAATGAAAGAAATGTGTCCGAATTTCGAACGGCTATTATTATTATTGATCGCTTTCACCGCACAAATTTTGACCATTAAATTATCGAATTAATCGACCATAAATACAATAATCTTCATCATTCCTATAATTTCTTCCTTTCTTTCTATTTTACAATGTAAAATCAATTTACGATTGATTTTACAGAACTAATAGTTCCATTTTGAAACGCATTTTTTCCCTTCAGTATAAGAAATTCTCAAAGTTGATTGATCTAATTATTATTACTTTATTATAAAAAGTAAAAGAAAAAACGTAGCGATATAGTTAGTGTGGGATATTCCCACAGTTATTATTATTATCACTATTATTATTATTTTCTTCTATTTCTTCTTCTCGTTTAATAACGATACATAAAAGAATTAATTAGATTCTGACCCACAAAATGTCGGAACTATGATGGCATGAAGACCCACATATAACATTGTACGTGACTGTTTTTTGTAATTTTGCAGTGTTATTGATGCTGTTGTTGATGGTTTTACTGCGCCCACAATTGCGAATAAATTTCACTTTAAAATAAATTTTAATTTTATAGAAAGGAGATTAATTTAACAATCCAAAGATTAGCAAAATTAGACGAAACAGATGTAGAAATTTTTGGACGAAATAAACGTTTTGTAGTCAAGTCACGATTTGGCAATAACAGGTGAACTGCTGTTACCTAACAAAGAAGAGAGTTTTCCTGGAAATGTAAAGTAGTTCCTTGCAGCTTTTCTATGCAATCTTGAGTAGCTAGATCCAAGTAAAACGATAAAACATAAAGGAATAGTGTCAGGAAATTTAGGATTTTCTGAATGGCTCCGTGGTCCTGTAGCTAGTACGCATTATCCTTTAATGCTTTATAAACATTAAGAGTTCAATATGAATTTCTCCTGAATTGTTCTTCTTATTTGCATAATGCAAGTTCTTGTAGTTTTTCCTCAGTTAGGATGTTTAAGTAGGTTGGTGGATTGTGCATCTGTTGTCAATGCAGTTCTATCTTACTGTAAGTAACATCAGTAACAGATTCGTGGAGTAGAGCCAAGGTGTAAACAGGGCGTAATACAATTTTATGTACAATCAGGTATTTTGCACATATTGCAAATATCGAGACTGGGGTTTTGTAGCTAAACAAACGCAACAGCACTCATATGTGAAAAGTACCTCAAGTGATGTGAAGACCTCTACATCAGAAACTTTAGTATAAAGAAAGAACCTACTGATTCCCTCATTTCCACAACTCTAGCTTTAATTGTGAGCCAATTTTAGTTACGCTATTGGCACTGTTGATACTACAATGATTCTTGTACATTACAAACTTAGAAAAGTGCCACTCACTGGGGAATGCTTTTAGTTTTCTCCAATTAGGGTGCAGCAGTAAGTAAACAAGAGGTGTAACCATTCCTATGCAATCGTACGGATTTGTACTGCAAGTATCATCTTAGAGAAAGTAGAAGAATGGTTCAGGCTTAAGCCGCGTTCACATGTAACGAACGAATGCAAATGTAAACGTGGTGTAGACGGAAAGATCAACGTGAACGAAAGCAAACGAACGTGGAAAACAGCGATCTGCCGGTACAAAGAAAAAATTCGTCAACAGTCGTTCGCGTTTGCATGGTTTTAACGGGAACATTCGTATTCGTCTGCATTCATAGATTTGTTCGCGTTTGTTTGCATTCGTTTCCGTTCGTACGCATTAGTTCGTTAGATGCGGACGCGACTTTAGGACGCTTCCAGATCCAAGCTAGCACTGTAGTTAGATAGATTTTAATACACCGACAAACATAATGGACCTTGGATAATTTAATTGCTAATTGTTGAAATCCTTCATAACATTAACTCGCCTGTTGGCACTCAATTTAGTAACTTCAACTAATAGTGGAAACACGTCTACCCGGCAAATAGAAGTTGCAGGTTCGACTCCTGCCGGTTGTATCGAACTTTTTTTGGATTATTTTCTAAGATAAAAGAGGATTTTGAAGAATTTCGAAAGTATGCCATCTGTTTTTGATCACTGCAACATGAACGAAATGTGTATACACAAAATGCAAGTATGTTAAAATAATTTTTGATATCATCTCCGTGACGATACAATAACGGCAACAATCATATCTCTAATTCTCAACTATACTATATACATATATATGTGTGTATGATTTTATGTGTATGTGTATGTGTTTTAGATTTTACGCTACTTGAAACAGAACTTTAGTTAATTTTGTTTTCTTTTCCAACTAATTACTTTATAATCATTCCTGTAATTTTTGCTCATTAATCTCAACTATATAGTAACAGAAAAAAATTAAAAAAAAAAACTAGAATTAAAGATGAGGAAAACAAAACTGGGAGAAACTTATATTTCAAGTATGTTTGAAAGTTGAATAATTTATAAGAAATTTAATTGATATTGAACTGAAATATTTGAATTGCAATTTTAAGACCATTGACCGATGGTAAAAGCATCTTTTTACTATCATTACAGATCTGCGTAGTAGTAATATTGATGTGATTATCATACCAAAAAAATGAACGGTAATTCATCAAATATACAAGAAAAAGTTTATAGAAATAGAACTACTTTCATGTTGATTTGCGTGAGATTTCTCTATAATTTATTTTTTTTATAATAAATAAAATTATAATTAAATCAAATTGCGTTTTTCACATATTTGAAATTTTCTCTAAATTTTTATGATTTAGGCAGACGTGTAACTATGCATAAGCCAGGGCGCGCAATGCGTAAGGACCCAGACGTTTAGGGGGCTTAATAATAGGGGCCCTAGAATATTTTTGCGTAAAGGTCTAAAATTTCTAGTTACACTACTGGATTTAGGTATTGATTCACCGTTGAATATTGTTACAATAAACAGTAAATCAAAATTGAAGAAGATGCATGCAGTTATTACGGTTTATAAGGCAAAAATATGTTTATTTCCACTATCATTGTTCGGTTGATTTTTGAATAGGCTTGCATAACTATAACAGTATTACCGCATTATGTGCAATGAATGTGAAGAATTCACCGATCAACAGAATAAATAAATCATAAAAGGAGAAAATCGAGAAAAACGTATACTACGTTTGATATATTTAATTGATGTAGCAACAATAATGAAAACAAAAGGAAGTTGAATGTTGATTTGCATAAAAATTCCATACAACCAGCTATTATTTATTATTATTGTTTAAATTGAACAACAATTTATTTTAATGAAATAGAAAATATCTAATACGATAATAACATAAATAATTTATAATTAAATAAACAATAGCCTATTAGCAATCAGTGTAACGGTGTAGTCACTCTTATGATTCCAAACATCTGCCAATTTGCCATATAATCCAACAATTAATATTTACGCTTATCATCATTCAATTGCATGTTTGAAATAGATTTTTATCACCTATAGAACCTAAATATGAAGCTTTCAACAAATATTTTCCATGCACTAATGTCAACATTAATACAGTTATAATGTGAAATGTAAGTGTAGATGTTTAAACATCTGTTCTGTATTTAACAATAATAGAAAAGAATTAATATTTAACTGAAAATTCATAAGGAAACTTTTGTGATTGTTCAGATTTCCAACTGTATTTCACGTTTTACAGCCACTTAAATTTCTGTTATTATCACCTGTTGAAGTCTCTCAATTTTTCTGCTCAATCAACAATAGCACAAAATGTGATAAAACGGTTTTCGGTACAGTAAATGAATTAGCCGACATTTCGTGTACCTACGCTTTTGTGGTTTTACCGAGGACAACCTGAAATTAGCTTAATTCGAAGTATCAAAAATGTGATGAAACTACAGTTTCAACAAGAGATAAAAGAATGATTTCAGCAGTTGGAACAACAAAAGAGATCGTTTTAGTTATGAAATTTATAAGTGATTCATTATCGATCTAATTGGCGATTTGTTATAAAGCTCCTGCAGTTCCGGTTCTGATCGCCTATTGAAGTCATTTAATTAAAATCCACTCAATTCACCCATTAGTTAACGAAATATAAATAATAACGATGATAAATAAGTTGAAGAAAGTCACGAATTTGCTGATTTATTAGATAAAATAACAGTGACTTCAATAGTGGATCAATACTCTATATATTTCTTATCTTTTCCATTTATTTCAACAAATTTTCTCTTCTTCACAGTTTGACATCAATTACCGAATTGAATGGTTTGAAATTGTGTAATTTTTCCAATTGTGTTTAGAGAGCTTAAAATTATTGTGTTATTATTTCGTTTTTCTTGTAACCATAAAGATAACCGAAAAAAAAAAACGTTACATAATCATCATCTAAAAGCTGTTTTACACTTCAATTCTAATTTACCAGCCTGTTACAATTTGTTATTGTAGGTAGATATACCTAATTTCTATTTTTATTTTCAAATACAGCAAACAAGTTGTCCATAAATGGCCAACAAACCAATTATTCTACATATAGTGTTAACGGTAGAAATAATAATATTGAAAAACGTAATGTTTTATGCTTATTATTATTATTATTATTATTATAAACAAATGATAGTGTATCATATCACTTTTATAGTACTACTGTTAATCCTTTCAGAAACCAATCTATCCTTGTTCCGGTTTATTTTTCTTGTCATGGGTCAGTACGGATCAATTAGTTTTGCAGTAGGATAGTATGCAGAGGAACGCAAACACGCCCATTATCTTATTTACTTTCTTTATAGGTATTTCAAAGAAAAAAAGCATAAAGAATGCGGAAAGCTTGTTAAAAAAAAAACACAAAACACAACGATACATACTTGATAGTCAGTTGAAGAAGCAATTGGGGAATTTAGAACGAATATACGACAGTGATTTTATTTGATTTACCAGCAAGAAAATACGATTTTTCGAGAATTTCAATGTCAACTGACACCGTTAGCCGAAGTAAAACACCGTCAGTACATAAGATTCGTTCCTAACATCGCTTGAATTCTATATTCTTAAACGGTCTTGTAAAGCTAGGCATACTCACAGTCGGATACGTGCGGCCCCTCATTATTCCAAACAATACTTTTTGGCGGTGTTAAATCCAGACACGTGAGACAGGTGAATTCGTGCTATTTGGAGGACTTGTAAGAGACAATTCCTTCACTCACGAACCAACGCGGTAAGTTGGAGACTGATCTGTTAGTCCTACACCATCCTACAAGTTTTCATGTAGTCAGATAACCACTGTAGGCCGACAATGAAAGATGGGAGCGAGTATAGTCCTACAGATTGGACTATGAATGCCTAGCTTAAGACTGAACGAAACTTTATTCAGTAGCATCGACCACTAACACTATTTGTCGTAGTGATGTGATTACTCTAAACGTGTAGGTGTAGCCAGTATGGGGCCATGGGGAACATCTCCGTACGGTGTGGGTGGAAAACGTTACGAGTTACAAGATTATAACAGTCTGCAGTCTTCTTTGGTTTATTTTAACGGAAAATGTTCACGACTCCAGATTGTGGGTTGGAACAAAACTATTAATTAACCACAATTTTAATGAGCGTAACCAAAATGAAGAATATAGGGTGATACGTTGTAATTCTTAGAAATTTCAATGTTTTGTTATTTATTAAATTGTTTAACCTCATTATAGAGGACAAAGTTCAAAGCTGCCGTTATTATTCTATAGCGACAATAACAACAGTTACCACTTGCCAATTAATCAAGAATTCAATAATCTTAAATTTTATCAATTTACAGTGCTAGAATTATTGAAAATCGTAAATATCCATAATATTTCTAATAACGGTTCAAATTTAATTGTAGGTATGTCTTTGGAGACTTCAATAAACGATCAAATCACCAATCTCATAAATATCCAACAATTATGTTTATAATTTGTTTGTCAGTTTGTTTGATTAATGTGAATCAAGATCATAGTAGTAACTGCCGAAGAATTCGTTTTGTTTTTTTTTTGTTGTTCTTTCGAATTATTCATGCGGACCTTGACCTGCTATAGAAACGCACCAGCATCGTCCGCGTGAAGGTCTCGGTCTCTCTAATGTTCACCATTCGATCGAGAGAAAAATACAACCGGAAGGTCTAACAGATAATCCAATGTAGGTGGTGTCTACTGTTATATCATTGAATTACAAAAATTTAGGGGAAAATTGATATTCCGAGAAAGTACCAACAACAACAACAACAGACCAGTCGACATGGCTCGTCATACTGGACTGATTTCAAAGCCAAACTTCCGGTTTCTACTATCTCTAGCTATACAATATTTACACAAAAAAACTTTCTTTTAAATATTTAAACCGTTAGTTAAACAACAATAATAATAATAAAATGAAATAAAAAAGAAGAACAATATGAAACAACTTACCACAAAAAGGTATCCCTTCAGGCAACCATTGACCATTTTCGCAAACACGCCTGGATGGGCCCAGTAATTCAAAACCACGTTCACACGTGTAAGTAGCTACAGTTCCAGGACCGAGATTCTCATCGGAGAAAACAACAGTTGAATGAGCCGGTGCACCAGGAAAACGACAGCTTTGTTGTTGATGTTGTTTTGATGGTTGTTGTAGTTGTTCTGCATTTACCGGTAAATCTGTTGAAAAATTAAAAGTTTTTAAAATCGAAAAATTTATGATGAAGAAAGACGAGACGAGACGTACAGATCTCAATTCACCGGAAATTCGATAAAAGTAGGGGACTATTCGGAGCGGAACTAAAATTACTGAAGCCTAAGCCGATGATATATCACCAACCTCTATCAGCTAACAGTCGAAATTATGAAATAATTGATTTATTTTCGAAAAAAGAAAATCATAAATGTTCTAATTGATATTAATAATCCGGTATTGTGGCAATCTTCCGATAATTCCCCAGACGGTATCAAATTACAATGTAATTTGCAGGTGATAATTGCAGCATTATTTCCGGCGTGGAACAAGGAATGTAACTTGTATTTGTATCATCATTAACTTCACATAGAACCGATCGTTGTGAATACAAAAAAAAAAAAAAATGGAATCTTGATTTTGTAGGTTAATGGTACAATGAGGACAATTACGACAAGTGCACCTTATCAAAGCACATGTAGACCACCACTACTATTGCGTCACACAATTTACAACAACAATAAGCCGTATCGATACACTCACTATGGATTTATAAACGTAAATCATGAGTGATTTCAATGATCGCACCCACGACGAACTACACTGAAAATTTGACAAAATAATTTCAGCAGTTTTTATCATTTCCTGTGTTGGATGAGCAATTACAGACCACAAAGAAGTAATTCTGCTGGTATGGCATATGGTCGATGGAAAAATTCGTATTTTCATCGAAAACTCTCTCCATTCTGATATAAAATCATAGGAAAAAATTACAGTTACTTGAATTAATTATTGCATACGTACAAATTACCAGTTTTCAAGAAGTTGTATCTATTTAACGATTTTTAAGAGAAATTTAATGATGGATCTTAATGGGAATCAATTGAAAGTGAACGGTTTATAGGCTGTTTCCTCTTTTACTTCATCTTCTTCCTCCTCTTCATATTAACGAATCTTTCATGAAAATATTTGTTTATTAAATTGTTTCAAACGTGAATATTTTTGTATTTATATGGTCCAGTGATTAGATAAACGCTATATGGCTAATTTTGTCAAATCATATAATATTTTTGTTTGTTCTAATTTTGATGCTCTATAAACATACAATAGTTTATCGTAAATTGAAAGGACTTTGGTATTATTTCAACACTTGATTGATTAATTTGATTTGATTGAAGTCGTTCTGTGGGAAATTTGCAAGATTTACCTACAAGAGATTTCAATGGTTGATCAAGACAGCAACCTATGAAACAACCTGTAGAAGATCCCACTGTTTCCTTATACTTTCTCGATACTTAATTGCTCTGAAAATAGCTGTTCTATTGCTGTGTTCTTAAAACCTCATCAGAAGGATTTCTAACAATAGTTTGAAGATTTTGAAAATGCATTTGATGAAATATCGAAAATATACAGAGCTTTAAGGAATCGTAAATCCCACCAAAGCTTTTCAAGAGTTAATTTTGACTATTTTACAATTTAAAGTCCAAATCTGCAAGCAAAGTAAACAAAAGCAAGCAACTATTAGACTTTAACGCTATAGAAGTACTTCTTGATGAAATTCTGACGGATACTTCAACGGGGGAGTATAGCAGTAACCTTACTAATATGAGAAAATGGTGAATTGAATAAACGTCACCCATTCATGCAACATAGGGTGAGCTTTCAGACAGACACCAGAACAAAACAGGATACAATTTCAGAAAAACTCCCATACAAGCTATTTTTTGTATTTCTTTTTTGTTGTGGCCAAATAATGAGTTAGAAACAGTTAAAATATTAAAATTAACTTTTTTTTTGATGCCATTACAACAGTATCTTTGATTTGATAAATTACAGTTAAGCAAACAAATACCTACAACTGAAATCAGTTTAAAAGGCATTTTGTTGGATTTTTTTCATGAAATTACAATTATTTGTTAGTTTCCAACAAAAAAATAACTGAAATTGTATTGGTAAAACAGCATAATACTCTAAAATGGCTGAAACTTATTGGAGACTTCAATGATCGATTAGTATGATAACCCGAAATTTTCAGGAAAATTGCATGTATTTCTCACATTTTTTAATGGCTTTTAATAATAATCTAGGTGGAATGATGAGAAAAACCACCTTTTTTTGACTCTGTCCGGTATCTGGGTCAAAAAACACCTTGATCTTTTAACGGTAATACGCTAACTATTTAAATAAAACGAAATAAGCAGAAGAAGAAATTTCAAAATTAAACGTTAATAATAATTAGATAATTAACAAAATACACAAAATCGATGTACTTAAATAAACTAAATTTGTCATTAAATCATAGCTAATTTCGTTGTTAGATTCAGTGCACGCAGTTGTACGTAAAAGGATAATTGTTGTAAAAGACACCGTTAACATTGGACCGCAACTGAGAAGAAAATGTGCGGTAAAATCCGCCATATTTTCCACATATTAGATACATGATATAACTTTATTATATCCTAGATATACACACATAAACCACTCACCATTTAATCTAGCTGATAATCCGCAATTTACAAAAAATATCAACAAAATCTTTAAACACTGAAATTGACGATTATGATAACACAAATGTACCGACATCGCGGTAAACTAATCAAAATCGAAAAAGAAAATCAACAGCAACTATAATTCTTCTCTATACGATCGTTAGTGTTGTTGCACCTGTCGCTTCACCGGCAATACTAAACTCTTCATTGTAGGAAATAGGCGTAAAGAAGACCGTATGGTGTATGGTAGAGAGTGGCCAGAATCAGGACGCACTTGTTATCGTCAATTTGGTATAGCGCAGCGATACAACAACAACAACAACGAACTCGTCGTAGAAACATTGGAAAAACTAACGAAAATTGCGTCAATAATTCTGGAAAAGTTCAGGGAATGCTTGGTAGTTTCTGGAAAAGAAATTTGTAATCACTATAGATTAGAAAGTTTTGAGTAAATGATTCATTTTTTCTTATTCATTTTATTTGGTCAACGGGTAATTGTAGGTAGGTAGTCGCTTTCTAATCAAAAATTTTTATTAAGTTAAACCGGACCAATTTGTCCGTATATTTCGAATACGGTAGAAGACCTCATTTGATCAGGTTGATTGTGGGAAGAGATTCGAGAACATTCAGACCTTTTTTTTTGTAATAAATGGTAGAAACTACAGTTTTTCGTCAAATTAAAAATGTGCAAGTCTGCTGCAGAACAGTAAGCCATTTAATCAATTTTTTCGATATTGTCCAGATATGCGATGAAAGACCTTTGAACTTGGAGGAGTTGAAACGTTATTTAAAACAAAAAAATTATCTACAGGGTTACTCATTTGAAGCTACAGTTTCCGTATTTTTTACAAAAAAACTAAACAAAAACACAAGAATAGAGAGTAATTTGGTGAAAATAACTTGATAACAAAATTGGCCTTATCAATAAAGGCGCTTCTAAAATGGAAAAAACGGTCAATATCTCACAGAACCTATATGACCAGGAGCAAAGAACCACTACAGCTGAAATTCTGGAATGTATGGATTATGACAATGATTTTTTGTTTTCAAAAACCGTCATTTTAATCGAAAAAAATAATCGAATTTTTTGTAATTTACACAGAAATTTTGTTAAAAAACAGGTCAATGTCTCTTTTAAACCATATCTAATTAAACTGAGATTTATTGACGTGTGAACTAATTCAGTTTGAATAAAGTAGTAATGATAAATTTGATTTGAGGTAAACATCTGGCGATTGTTTAATGGAAACATCGCCCATGCATCTTGAAGGAAAAAACAGTAACAGATCGAAAATACCTATTTCAAAAGAATTGATGACATGACAACATATCTGATAATGAATTCAATGTTAAGGTAGGATAACTGACATCTAAAAGTAGGTCAACGAAACATCGAAAAGTATTCGGTTTTTTTTTAAATGAAAATGACGATTTTTTAAGATCAAAAAATTATTGCCATAATCTGCACATTCCACAGTTTCAGCTGTAATGGTTCTATGCTCTTTTTGTATAGATTCTGAGTGTTTCTTTCATTTTAGGAACACTTTTATCGATAAGGCCCATTTTGTTATTTAGTCAATTTTAGACAGAATAACTCTCTATCCTTATGTTTTTGGTTCGTTTCTTTAGGAAATACGAAAACTGTATAGCTTCAAATGACTAACCCTATAAAGAGAGAAGATCGTATATTTTATTGGAGACTTCAATAATCGATCAGTATGTACTGCAATAACCCGAATTTTTCCACCACAGTCCACCGTTGTATTGTATTTAAAATACGGTCCAGTTATTGTACAACTCGTCGAATTCCTTATTTATCATCACACACACACACATTCCAATTTAATATAAATCGTGTATTGAAAATTAAATTCCGATTAGGTATACCGCTACAATTGCAAATAAAAGTAGGAATAAATCATAATTATTGGAGAATTAATGTCAAGAATTGTTTTCTAAATAAATGCGTCAGACCGAATAATAAGTGATGAAAAGTTATAATAATTACAAAAAAAATAAAATAAAATCATTGATTACAACAAGATAAACAATTTTGAAGGAAACTACAGATAAGATGGATATCTACCGGATATTTCCTACAATAATGCAAGTTCCTTAAATATTAATTTAATAATAATAGCAACAATAATAATAATATTGAAAATCTCATTCATTTATTTGTTTAAAAAAGGTCTAAATTGTTACTGTACACTGTTTTTGACCGAGTTCTTACATGACTGGTCATATATGTGACATTTCATCTATAACAAAAGACATTATTTTATTCTTACATAAATATTCCTTATTATCATCGTTATTATTATCATTTTTTTTTTATTTATAAACAAATAAGATGATGAATAAATTTAACATTTTATTACAAAAGAAAAAGTTTTTTAATAATAATAATAGGAGAAACTCTAACTAAATTCTGTAATATGCTATTAAATTTGAAATTTATCAACAAAAAAAAAATTGTTATAACAAAATAAGATTGATTCGTTTCATTAAATTAATAAATCTGGCATTTGATTTTCTTTGAAATTAATGATTGAATTCAATATTGATAAAGTGAGAGGTGATTGTAGATTTATTATTAAATTCTGTAATGGACAATTATTATTAAACTATTATTTAATCTATTTGTAAAGATTGAGTACATTTTGTTTATTGATTTTCTTAAGCTTTACGTAACTTTGTTATTGCATCAATGATTATCCAAGAATTGTTGAACTTTCCATTTAAATTAGTGCAAAAAGTTTTCAACTAACAGTTGAGTTGAGGATCTTCTGACTGCTACAACCTCTTCTAGTGTTTTCAAATACCTGTTTAAGAGTGTTTTGCATATTCTACACTTTGTCCATTTGACAATTGTTGGGTAATCGATAATCAGTAATCAATCAAAACTGTTACTTTGAATCTTGTGAAGACCTCACAATCAGTAGATTCCCGTTTAAAAGTCCGGGGAGTATCAGTCGATTTGGTTACAATAATTGATTCAACTTAAGGTGGGACGTACCCCTGGATCCCTTAATTATGCATTAAACAATAGATTCGCAACGTCAGCATTCAATTCCAATAAACACAGTCCTCTTGCCTTCCAAATTTTCAAAATACTTCTCCACTTTAATGCATAAATAACGGATTTACGGGAGGTACACCTTTATATACTTGAGACACCTTGTGTTTGCTATGAAATTGCAATGATTTACAACAGTTACGTTTCTTGTGGAACTATCTGATAGAAACATCAACAATTATGGCTCTAAACTTGTTTTCATAAGCTGAATATCTTCAAATAGAATCCTGCCTTAACGTGACTTTTTAATTTTTTATTGCTTTGCCTGGACTCCGGAATAGAAGGCGGATTTGGAGTTCCATCCCCTGTCTTTGTAGATTTTCGGGAAGACTAGTCGATGTAAAAATATAAGACTAGTAGAGTTGAAGTAATGTTTCGCTCATTGTTCTATTGTTGTTAACATTTAAAGAAGCGTCTTATCGACAAACGCCCCTAGATCTTGTAATAAACTCACTTGTAAGCTGTACCTACAACGTACAAGACTCACACTTTAATTAACACGAATTAATTAAGCGATTTCTCAACAGTTAGTCTCTCCGACAAGAAAATCTACTTAATTTTCAAAAATTCCATGAAAAAATATGTTTACTATTATTGTTACAATCACGTTAAATATAAGAGAAAATTGTTGTTGGAAACGTGGAGAAAACTGTAATAGACACACTGAAATTGCAACTATACATTCTTCATCTTGTACAAATATTACTTCCTTATTGTGTTGATACAGTTTTAAATTGAAAAGACTTTCACCATGTCTGCAATTATAAGCAGCCCTTTAAAGAAAAATTTTTATTGTTCCTAAATTTTTTCACTTTCTCATGCACATATCAATCTAATAATAATTACTTTCCTTTTTTTTCGTTGTTGTTGTTGTTGTTACTATTATCACAGTATTATCACAGGTATTACTGTCAAATTTAGAAACTTTTAATTTATCATTGTTGGATGTTTGTTCCATTGAAACAACTATGGGAAATTCAATAATAACAACAATAGTAGGTAATAAAAGTGTACCAAAAAAAGAAGCTTTATTTTGTAAAGGACGATAATTATTATCCTTTTATACGAAAATTAGATCGAGGATGTATTATCGAGAATTAGATAAAATCGACACATTTCGTCTTTTAAGTAGCAATAATCGAATCGATATTCAGTGACTAACATTGATACAAATACTTGGCCTCTTTTATTATTGTATGTACATACAACGATTGATGGAATTTACATTAACAAAAGTTAATGTAAATTATATGGCTGTGACACCGTTTATTAAAAAATTCGTCAAAACACTATATATAGGAGGAATACCGTTAATAACTTCAGGCCAATTAGCAATAATAACAATAATAATAATGATAATAATAAAAAATGTACTGTTGAACGTTTTTCAACATGCAAATCAACAATAAATAAATAAATAATCTTTTTTTCTGAAATTTGAAGCCTTTTACTACCACTTCTATTTATTTATTTATTAATTTATTTTATTTCTAAAGTATAGCCAGTTGTTAATGTTGATTATATAAATATTTATAGCAATACATAATTCCGGTTTTAGTATATTTTGTAATAATAATTCACAGTTAAATTGATTATATTAAAAGTTTAATTGATCAAATCAAAACTGTTGTTAAATTCATATGGTAAGAAGACCTTATCATTGTTGTGTTCTAATTAAAATGTTGCCATTATTTCAGTACAAGGTGAATTTAACAATAATTCTTACAAAATCCACCGTTTTATTTTTTTCTATTTTATTATAAACTCATTCATCATAACAGATTATCAAAAACAAACAATAATTATAAAAATTATCTTTACAATCATTGCTTATTTCCTGAATTATATGCAACATCCTGAAAAATATTTTCATATTTTCAAGTATGTCCTTTGTTGTACCTACATTGTAATAATAATAATAATAAGTGTTTATTTGTAAATGTTGATAATCGGAATAGAAGAAATGAAATCATTGTTATAATTAAGTGAAACCTTTTTACCGGAAACCACCGGAATCTAATAATTAATTAACGATTCTCATTGTCAAATTATTGCAGAATTCATCAAAGTCTTACGTTGTTTTTTTATAGTTTTGATTGTTATCTAGATTTAGCATACAACAAATCCAAAATCGGATGGTACCAGAATAGTTCCAGTGGCACATTACTCTATGGACAAAAAGCGCAATTGTCAAGGGCCCTAACTAACAGGGGACTCCCAAATTATTCTGTCGAATGTCGTAGTTAGTTAGCTTTCTTGCGAATTATATTAAATTGTTCATAAATGTAGTGGTGTTCTTATCATTGGTGTCAGCCGGTACGATGGTTCATGATGTCATTCCTTTGATCCATTCTCCCTTATAGGCGCAAAATTTATCGCTTTTGATCAGAATTTTTATCACTTTTCGTTTCTATGATGAATTCAACACAAAACTTGAAGTTTCTGGGCGGAATCCTTAAAAATCCACCTTTTCTGATAAGAATATTTGGAAATTCTCGTTTATTTTGATGGAATCAGTGCAAAATTATACATTTTTGAGCAGAATCTGTGGAAATTCTCGCTTGATTTGATAAAATTTGCGTTTTTATACAGAATCATCAAATTCTTGCTTATTTCGATGGATTTGGCGAAAAACTTGCAGTTTTTTTGCTGTTTTTGAGCAGAATCTTTGGATAGAATGTTTGGTCGTTAAAAAATATAGGCTTAGGACTTTATAGGAGTTTCTCAACAAATAAGAAATGGGCTTGGGGTTGTAGAACTGGCAAAAAATATTGGATGTCACCCCCACGATGGTGTCATTCAATGCGGGCCACACCCCACTTTAGTGACGCCACCGATAAATGTCGTGTACCTAATTTTGTTTTGTTTTGAATGAGAGTTTATCTAAAGTTGTTTTCTTTAAAAAATATATCTGAATCCAACACTCAAAATGGGGTCCCTAAATTTAAAGTTGCCTGGGGCTCCATGACCCTATAATGCGCCACTGCATGGTTCCAGTATTATTTAAATTATACTTTCGTAAGTAAACTTCTATATTAATGTTGTTTTTTAACAACAAAAACAATATCTCGTTGTTGAAGAAGAAGAAGAAGAAGAAGAAGAAGAAAGAGAGGAAATAAAATACTTTCTCTTGTATTTGGGAATTTTGTATTCTTGTATAGATCCGGGAGTAGTCATAAAATTCCCCCGGAAATTATCATAATTTCAGTTTACTTGTTTGTCATGTTTAAACAACATTCTTAGACGAATATAGTTAATCTTTTATTAGTTTTTTTTTTTTAAATGTAAAGAATTTTAAGTAGTCTGATGATACTGGCCGTCTAGAGATTTCGTGTTTTTTCTTTCCCTTACAACGAATAACACCCTTAATTTTATCTCAGGTATACAAAAGATATTGTAACAGAGTGATTCAGGTAAAGATCTACAACAAAAGAATGTGGGTGGGTGCAAATCTATAAAACGAAAAGGAAACTTTTAGAGCGGATTATAAGCAGAATCGATTATATAGAATGTGGGAACAGTTCTAGATAATTCTTTTAGTTCTTGAATAACATTGATATTTTATAGTAAATTCTCGTTTTATCTGTAATTACTTTACAATGTTCAAGATAATCTTTAATTTTTGTAGCTACCAGACACGTATTCATCAATCATTAGTTATCTAATGATAATAATAAAGAATATTTTTGTATTGGCCATCAGCTAACACTAATGACGCTACCAGTGCAGCGCAATGGTCGCCCCAAAAAAGTCGTGAAATGTCGAATTTTGCAATATAGATTTCGTACAATAAAGTGGCCTTTTTTTGCTCACTTGTTCCAAAGTAAATGTAGAACCACCCAGTGGCTAGAGGTGTCTGTATTAGCGTCATAGGTCAAACGTCCCGGGGTACAGAGAAAAAAATTAAACGTTATGACAGAGCTAACAGGACTATTTTTCCAATACAATTCTGCTTTATTACACTGTTTTGCTGTTTCAGCTCTCTCAAAAAAATAATGATGTTTTTATAAAATGTCGTTTTAATTGAAAACGGTACATTTTACTCAAAAAATGCAAAAATGCTTCATTTCTAAACAAAAGATTCTGTTAGATAGTCAGATGCGCAATATTTTTTCATCAAAAATACTTTGAACATCCCTTACCGTTTCGCCACTGGTTCACAATAAAAAGTTGCATTGTTTTTAAGTGCTCTATCATCTCCACAAGAATTAATTACTCTGTATAGGGATACACAGAAGTTCAAGTCATTGTTTTAGCATTGTGGCACTCAAGGTGTCAATCCAAACATAAGGGATTTACGAGGACGTATATCCTTACATGAGACATATTCTGTATACAGAGTAGGTGTTTGTAATACGAACATGGGAATAAATAGTATAGCACCAATCATTCTTAGGTGTATCCTACAAGTGTACTTCGATCTTTGTCTGATACATTTGCCTTCAGATGTTTCTCTTTGATCTATGATCATGACAAAAATAGCAAAGTAAGATTTTCGTGTGGGTGGTGTAAATAGCTGGAATACTTAGACGTCTGACCGCTTATTTTCTGTTTATCTCTTTCCAATTTATACAAAACCACTAAGAGGATGTGGTGCTGGTATTTTTGCCTATGTTTGTAATTGAAACACCAAGTCGGTATATGTGTAACGTAATGTTAACGTTAATTTATGCAATGTATTTAATTTTACAAACAACAACAACAATAAGGAGAACGATTTAACGTGCGGTACCTGCCACTTCTGGCCTAAGTCACACGCCTCCCATAGGCGAGGGGTCGGAATTTACGCCTGATCAACGTTGTCGGACCCATCGGTCGACTGCAGATTCCATTTACAGTTGCAGGCCCTTCAGGTATTTCGGTGGAGCGGAGGCCTATCTAAACCTCTTCTAACTGTGCAGGCTAGCACCCGAGCTAAACGTAGCATATAGCTCATCCGTCGAGGTGCGCCATTTGAGTCCTCTATTCCGCACGGTGTCTCAAGTACTGCTACCATGCACGAGTCCAACCGCAATTGGCCAGGTAGGGAAATCCCTGGGGCCCCTGGCCGCCCATGGTACCGGTCTGCATCACCGGAGGATGTTCGGAGACAGGTCTCCGCCCAGTTGAATCCTGCACCGCTCGGCACTGGGGTCGTCAAGTTATCCCCAAACTGAGATAATTTGACAAACGAATAAAAGTATATATTGACAATGGATGGTTTATTTAAATGGTCTCCAAAAATTTGTACTGCATCAGGCAGCGCAAAGGCTAAATCCGCCACTGGATCCTCCACTGAAGTACGATTTCCAAATCAAATCCAATTTTTCTTGAACGAACTATACAGGATTGGGCAAAAGTCCCGGAACGGTCAAATATCTTCGAATTTCGTAAAGTTAAAGATCTGACTTTTTGCAGATAGTAAACTTCGGTTATGATCTATTGATCTAGGGTATTTTGGTGAACTTGCCACTTTCGCTTCAACCGGAAGTAGCTGTCAACTTGCTTATTTTAAATAGAATGCTATATTTTTTTCGGCATTTTTGAATTCTACGTATTAATCTTGACTATACTGTGTTAGGGTTCCCTATACTTATTTATAACCGTTTGTGAGATATTACAGTTTTTTTCTGTTTTCATTTCCATTAAACTTTATACAGTCTAAAGGTCCAGATCCACGATGAAATATTTTCATGCAATTTTGGTCTCATGATACGAAAATGT
>JAZBGY010001146.1:0-28285 GCA_037414755.1 Lydus trimaculatus | reverse complement strand
CGTTTTTTCCAGTCATAATTGGCAATCGTGGTGTGTCAAATGATTTTGATTGTCTAGAAAATTTTTCGTGAATTCCGGAAAATTCAATCAAATCCATCAGGAAAACTGTACATCCTGGATTTAATTACATCGGATTTCTATAGGAAAATGGACGTAGATCCATCACCAAGTACATCATTAGGTAATTTATAGAAAATATTAATAGTAGAAATAGAAATTTATTGTTTTTCTAGGTTATGTTATTTTGAAATGTTTATAAAATTCGATTTAATTCTAATTTAGGTTTACCGAAAATCGATGAAAACAACACAATCGAATCAAAATCACCAAAACAACGTATTTTAGAATTATTGGACACCTTAGAAGGACATGTAGAGAAATTACGTAAAGAAGCTTCCAAATTGGAAGAGGAGAGAGATCGTTTATTGTCTTCATTAGACAGTGTTCGAAATACGGATTTAATATCCGAATTAATCGATAGTAAATATCGTATAATCAAATTTATTAATTTTTACTGAAACAAATCGTTTGTTAGGTGATCGAGACGATGTCGATCGTTATGCAGATCGTATTATGAGCCGTTGTATGACTGTTGAAGTGAAAATTCTAACACAACGTGATCTAATGCAAGAAGAAGCATTACATCAAGTCAATCATTTAATTGACAGTTTAGTGGTGTGTGTTAAAAGTGATCCAGAGAATGCCAAAGCACGTTGTGTTTCATTTATGAATGCATGTTCATCAAATGTAATACATGGCATAACTGATAAGAACTTTGAATCGGCCTTATTAGGATGTACAGTAGATGATCAAAAAAGGGTAAAGAAACGTTTACAAGGTTTATTAAATTATTTTGATAAATTAAATATTCAAACTATCCAATAAATGGTGGAATTTTGCAATTTTATTTTGTTAATAATGTTATTGTTTTGTCATCGAATTGAATCTCTGGCTTGGTTCAATTTTTGATTAATTTTATTCCAATTGTGCTTATCTATCTCTATGTTATTAAAAATCGATACGTAATTTATGTTGAGATATGTACATAAAAATATTGACAGTAAAAGGAAAGTGCTCATGTTAGAATTTGGATTTTTTTTTTCATTCAACTTTTATCCCGTTATAACCGGAACTATCGATAATTATTGTGTTTATTGTAACTTTTATTTTGTGGGATTCATTTTCATTCTTATCTATTTCCACATTGATAACAATTATTTTGTAAATGTAATAAACCTAATCTAGTTCAACATCATAGACCGATATAAGGATAGAGTGTGTTCAACAAAATTGTATTTAGATGACGTAATACATTTACAAAAATTGCGTGGTCCGTACTGAAATGTTTTCAGGTCAAACCACAAAACCAAAATCTACACCTACAAGATTTATCAAATTAGGAAGTTTCGTTCAATCGTTCGTTTGATATCAGGTACGTCATGTTTTTTTTTTATATATAGTTTAAGATGTAGAATAGCTATGGTTCAACTGAAAGATGTGTGGAGCATTGGACAAAGTTGGTGAAAACATGGTTCTTTCCAGGTGAGTCACGTTTAATCTATGAAGCATCACCTCATCTATGGCAGTTCCGCAAGAGTATAGTTTTGTTTACTATCTCCAAGCTAACAAAGAAGGTCACCCACGGAGGCCCACAATCTGGCTTGATGTTTTTTTATTCGATGTAAATACGTATTTTTTGAAGACATTGACTTCGGTGTAACTAGACTCTGCTTCTGGGGCGTCGTTTGGGTGATCTTCCTTTTAAGAAGCTATGCTTATTGATAGACCTGCGCCGCGTGTCCCACTAGTGGTCAGTTATTTGTATTTGTACCATGGAGTGGTCATTATCAATTTCTCACACTGGGGCAATGTGACCATTGGTGGGCCTACTGTTGTTTCTTTTTTCATTTCAGGGCGGCATCCACACCAGTGGGAATGTTTTGTATGATTTTGTACACAACAAAAACAGATATGCGGCGCCATGGTAGCTCGAGGAGTTTGGTTATTAATTTTAACCAAATGTACCTAGTTGTTGTACTCTTTTTATAGCACAAATCGCGATTTTAGTAGTTTGGGCGCCCAATTGTCAAATGTTTGAGTGCCCTTTCATTGCATTTCACTCTAATAATCTACTCTGGCAGTTTTTCGACGTACTCAAATTAATAAAGCATTAATAAAGCAATAAGAGTTCTATTTTCTTAGCTTTAAAGATTTTTAAATACAGTAGACTCCCGATTATCCGTAACCGCTTTATCCGAAGCTAATTGTAGAATTCAACTCTCCGTGTGCTCATTTGCAATGTACATATTGTTTTGACTAACTCGTATCACATGGCGACGTCAAGGCGTCAGAGAAAAGGACTATTCTGCATTCTGTGACTTTATTACATACATTGTATGTATTTTGTTAGTTGCCGTTGGTCAAGTGCATTGTGTTTTTAATGCAACGTGAATACAAAACGAAAGAGGAAGGTGATAACTATGGCAGAGAAATTAAAAGCACTTAAACGTCTTGATGAAGGGGCGTCATTGAAAACAATAGCGACAGAATATGGAGTAGGCATCAGTACAGTGTCGGAATGGCGAAAAAATCGTAAGGACTGCAAAATGGAACAGCGTTCTAACTAATCCTGCCTCAAACCGAAAAACTATGAAAACGAGCACACATGACAAAGTGGACAAAGCATTATATCTGTGGTTTACTCAACAACGGGCACGAGGCATTCCATTATCTGGTCCTATTCTTAAACAAAAAGCAATAGATATTAGTGAAAATATTCCGGTAGTTGAAACGCCCGAAAATTTTCAAGCAAGTGAAGGTTGATTATCCAGGTGGAAAGCGCGTCATCGAGTTAGAGAACTTCGAGTTTGTAGTGGGAAATTATCCGCAGACAATATAGCTGTTGACAGTTTCAAAAAATTACTGAGGAAAATGCATACTGTCCTGGTCAACTATATAATTGCAACGAAACCGGACTATTACAAAATGATACCGGGGACTAATGTTTTCCCCGGTATCATTTTGATTTGATTTTATCTGACTTCCGTTTTAATCGAAATTTCGATTATCCGAAACGGGTCTGGTCCCACCAGTTACAAATAATCGGGAGTCTACTGTAGCACGTTGTTGCAGAATTTCTTCTACAATCAAATGAGGTAAGCATACTGAAGTGTATAATTTGTGAAATAGCGAGTAATTGAATTATAATGAATTGGTATTAGGTGACTGAATGAAATTCTCAAAATTCATAATAAAATATGTTCTATAATCAGATATACATTTTTTACAAGAAATAATTGCACTTAAACAGTGGCATAAAATGCCACAAAATCAATGTACTGTTAAAAAAACAAACAAAAAACAAAAAAAAAGTGTTGAGCAAATAATTGTAGATATAAAAGTATACATACAGGTACCTTCATTGATTCCAAATTAAAAAAAAAATATATAAAAATAAAATCTTTACATTGACTGCAATCTATAAAACACGGTGGTAAAATCGAAACTAAAACAAAACAAATACACAAAATAATTGTTACAATTTCAATATTGTGTTAATAAATCTTTAATTTCGGCTACAAGATTTGCAAATAGAGGTCTTTTATGTGGATCTGATTCCCAACAAGGATAAATTATACGAATATAGACAGCTTGCGGACATAACGGTGGACATGGAAATCTACACAAAAAAAACGAACAATTACTAATACTTGAAAAAAAAAAACAAAACAAAGTTAAATAACCAATACCTAGCACCTGATTCTAATGCATATAACAAAACCTGTTGTTCTTGTCCTTCGATTTTTCCATGATTTAAATTTGGTAATTTTGGTTCTTCACCACAATTAAACATTTCACACATTGTTACACCAAATGACCATACATCAGAACGTACAGAAAATTTACCATCACGTAAACTTTCTGGTGCATACCATTTTATTGGTAATTCACGATTTGTTTTCAATATATAATAATTATTTTGACCCATTACTTGTGCTAAACCAAAATCAGAAATTTTCACATGATTCTCATCAACAACAAGTATATTACGTGCAGCTAAATCACGATGTACCACATTCTTTTTACCCAAATAATCCATACCCTATCAATTTGAAAAAATCAAACTTCAAAATTATTGTTACTTTAGAGCCTATGCAAACGATGGCTTTTCATCGCGTTAATTACGCGCGTTCATGAAACGTTGCAGCTCGTAAAAATGACATCACAGCGGATTGTTTGCGTTTGTTCCGATAGAAACCCGCGTAAACCGCGACACAAACGCGCAGCTTCACAATATAGTGCGAAGCAGTAGAGAAGAGGAACGCTGATACGCTACCACTCTCCTCTCCGGGTACCCGTTGCAGTTCCAACTGTGATAATAGAATTTTGTTATGCACTGCATCTTTTCATGAACGTGTGCAAAGGTACACCGACTTTGACTACATCGGGTTTGCAGCAGGTCTTAGTTGCGGTTACCGCGATAAAAAGCCGTCGTTTGCATAGGCCAATGATATCGAATATATACATTTGCTATATCGAATGAATATTTCAATAATTGTTTCGTATGTAGAGATTCTCGATAAATTTTCAAATAACTTTGTAAAGAACCGTGTTGTACAAATTCCATAACTAATGAAATTTCTGGTTCACGTAGAACACCAAGAATTTCAACAATATTCGGATGTTGTAATGTCTACAATTATTCTGATTAATATTTCTATTCTCAAAACATTCATATACCTAACTATACCTTCATTATATTGATTTCTCTTTCGAAATCTTGTAAACCAGATGATAAGGCTGATGATTTCAATTTTTTTACTGCAACTTTTCTAGGTTCAATTGCTTTATCACCAATATATTCCAATGTGCCTTTATAGACTTCACCATAAAAACCTTGTCCTATACGTCCTTGTAATACAACATTACAATCATCATCTAATTCAAAGATACTTTGTATTGAATTAATGCTATCTAATGATGTTGTTGCTGTTGAAAATGTGAAATTTGTTAAAATATTTGAAAAATCACATGAAAATCCATCTTCACAATTTAATAATTCTTGTGAATTCATCCAATTTTGTTGATTACTACTTGTTGTTGATTGATCATCAGACATTTCATTTGCTGATACTAAATCATCATCTGTTGTATATGGCATAAATGTTGATTGTGTTTTATTTGAATATAAACTGCTTGTTGATATATTTGCTACATTTTCTAAATTATTTGATTGTATTGTTGGTGTGAAAACTTTTGAATATGAATGTGTACGTCTTGAATTATATACTTGATATAATATTTGATTAACATCACGCATTACAGCTTGTGGTTGTTTACGTCGGTGTGGATCTGAATCCCAACATTCCATCATTAAATCGTAAATATCATCTGGACATGCTGTAGGACGTGGTAATCGTTTACCATTTGCATAAAACTAAACAACACAAATTAAAATTATACTCAAAGCTAACTCATAAAAAATACCCTCATTGCTTGGACGTGATCAGCAGTTTTTATTTCTTCACCAAACATAAAAATCTCCCATAAAGTTGTGGCAAATGCCCAAACATCAGCAGATGTAGCATGTTTAGCATAATCAAGATTCGAATAACATTCAACCGGTATCCAGTGAACTCTAAAAGATTATTTAAAATTAATCAACAAATAAAGGAATAATCAATAAAAACGAATTTACTCTTTTGAAGCGTATGTTACATTAATTCCTGGATCTGTTAATTTTACAGTAAATGAATTTTCATCGTGTGTATTCACCATTAATTTTCTACAACGTATGTTACCATGAACTATACCGTTTTCTTTCTATAATTGTTTTTGTTTTGTTTAAATTAACCAAATAATTGTTGAAAAAACAAGAATTGTAACTTACTAAATGCCATAAAGCTGATGCTAAATTACTTGTTGCTTCAATTAAATCAACAGTCTTTATAATATCTTTATTTTGTCGTAAATATTGATCTAAAGGGCCTAAACGGGAAAATTCAACAACTAAGGAAACATTACTTGTTAGTGTTATTCCATATAATCGGATTATAGCATTTGATTGTAGAAAAGCATATTGTCCTGCAAGCTCTAGAAACTCCTAAAATTGTGTTAATAAGAGATTAGTACTCCAATTTTGTAATTAACTGTTTAAATTAATTACTTTTAAATAACGATCACAGTATTCTTGTTTTAATATCTTCATAGCAACTTCAACTTTTTTACCTTTAGTTACTTTCCACATGCTTCTATAAACCATTGTGTAGCCCCTCGAACCTTCCTTCTTCTCTCCTGCAAATTAACAAAGAAACTAATTACAGTAATCATGTAACGAGTATGTAAACTCAGAACTTTGGTGCTTTTAAGAGGGACTTTCAGCGTTTTTTTTATTGACACTATTCACAATGAAATAAACAACTAAAATTTTGAAATACAGTGGCGCAAAATCGCTACTGATATCCGTTTGCTGCTAAACAAAGTCTAGTGCATTGCAAAGCTTGGATTTCTTCTCGAATTTGTTTTCTTCAGCTGCAAGACCGTTGTCAGCTTTTCTACGTGAACATGTCTACTTTCAAATAGTCCCAAAGAACAATTATGCGTTCGCCAAAAATGTTTCATAATCGGTCTTTTTGAACGGGCCGTGACTCCATTTTTCTGACACCATATACAACATACGACAGCAAAATAGATACATAGGGAAAAGCACATCAGCATCACTCACTCTTATGAAGAAACAGTGGGCAACCAGAAGTGTTATTGAAGCCACCCATCACTCATCGATCTTTGTCTGATACAGTTGCCCGGAAATGTACCACAGTACTTTAGGAAAAATGTCGTAATGCTGCTGATGCCACTGACAAGGTACCCAGGTAGGGAAGATATGAAGGTATGACAGAGCGATGATATATTGAAACCCAACTAGGGATGGGTGGTGTCAATAACCGATATTCTTACACGTTTGGCTGGCCAGTTTTTCTTTATATTATTCTTACTTATATGGAAGATATGAGCGTGGATACGTCGATGCTCTTTCCTATGTATCTATTTTGCTGCCGCATACTGTATATGTGGACGATTATCAACAGCTAATTTCAAAAGAAATCCAACCATTAAGCAACTTTTATGGTTGCAACTGTTCTTGTTAGTTTGTGAATAAATTCCAGATGTTCTGCTTGTTAGCCAAAACCTATTGCAGTAATCTTCGAGATATCAACGTCGTGTTGACGCTTCAGGACTGACTGATCTCCTGGACTCGCTCAGTTAGTGGCGGACTGGCAAACTTTCTCGACCTGGGAAATTACTTGTATCCGGCCGTGGATATACATATCTAAAGTAAGTTTATGAAAGATTGGTTTTGGGCCTGCATCCTGTTAGTTGAGGCTTCTGGGAGAAACAATGAGATTTGTTATTCTAGAAAAGCAAGCAAAGTATTGAATCACACTGGCACATTTTTGGATTTTCTGAGATGCGGCCTATCGGACATCTACCCGCCGGCCAGTCCTCCACTGCGCTCAGTATTTTCTTCTGTAACATCGAAACGAAATCTTCCAAACTCTGTTCGAAAGATGAAATATCGTTGATAAATACGCTGTGTAAAACTAATGAAATACAGGTTCTTGCACTGTTCGATTGCGTATCTTTCCACGATGGATTTCCCAACTTTTATTTAGAGCGTTACGCAGAAAATAGAGAAGAAAGTTTTGAGCAACAGTTTTAATCGCTGAAATCACTGATTTAAGGGGCGATTCAAGCAAAATTTATTGCCATCTAGTGTTAAGTCTACAATAACGGAAATAAATAAACAAAAACAAACCAACTAAAATTAAAACAAAAACAATAATAATAATTAAAGCAATTTGAACATTTCGTTCAGTTTCTAACCAACCAAATATCGGTTGTGTTAATTCATCTTCCATTAAATTTGTATAAAAATTTGGTGCTTTCTTTACATTTAATTTAATAAAATTCGTTATCCAATATAGATTTAAATCTTTTTGTTCAACTAAACATTTCCAATCACCGGTATGTTCCGTTGAATTTAACTGATTAAAATGTAATGAATCAACAGCTGCTAACATTGTAATACCGTAATCTTTATAAATTTGATTATTTAATAGAATTTTTAATGATAAATCTGAATAAATATAACCCAAAACAATTGAATTACATATTAATGTCCATGAACGAGTTGCACGTGTAATTAATGTAAAATCATCACTAATTACAATTAAACTAATTACACGTAAAACAAGTCGTTGTTTATTAATACGATATAACATACAAACATATACACCAGAATCGGAAATTTCTGCATTTTCTATTATAATATCACTTTCTTCATATAAAATATGATCAATTTCCGGTTCAATAAATCGACCATTTAATGTCCATTCATAAAACGATTCCGGTGATTCATTATCAATTATTTCTAACAAATTATAATCGTTTTTTAAACGTATCATATCACCCTGTTTTACATTTAAATTAATTTGTATTGTTTGTAATTTATGTTGAATTAATTCTAATGTTATTGGATTTAAATCACCACATTGGAAATTATTACATTGTCCAATTTGTTTTGATGATCCTTTACATAATTTACCATATAGATTTGGTGATGGATTTGTACATGTACGTATACGATAACCTTCACCACCACCACAACTAACACTACATTGCCATTGTGACCATTTCGACCAACCACCATCACGTGGTGGACCATCTATATCTAATGGTTTACAATTTATACTGAATTTTATCCAACCATTTTTAACACCAATTGCGAACCAATAAATCAAAATCGGCGGTTGTGTATCATTATTATTATACGATAATACAATAGTTTTATTAATTTGAACAGTAATTAAACTTTCATTAAATGAAATATCAACAATATTCCAAATATTATCAACAATTTCGGTGCTAATGTTTTGTTTTAAAAGACTTTGATTTTTTAGCGACAATTCAATTTCGTTTCGATTGAATTCAAGCAAATAGAATTCCTCATTTGGTATTGTTATTAAACGTAATAATAGAATTCCATTAGTTCGTAAAAATAATGTGAAATTTTTATGAATTAATTGTTCATTTTCCGACCATAAACCGATTGGTAGTAATTTTGTAAAATCATCATTATCTAAATATTCAGTGAAACATTCATTATTTTGAAAAAATAAACCAATTGGATTATTAGAAATTGAACCAAAACATAAAAAAATCGGTTCAAATAATTCATCATTATTATGTTGCCATTCAAATAATGGATCTGGTATACCTTTACTACCAAATAAAATTTCATTTTTATTTATTATCAACCAATAATCATTCCATTTTCCTGTATTTATTAAATGTGGTAAGGTTTTTTGTTTTTTCAATTTTTTCTGATAATATAATACGATTTTTTCATTATTTTCAATACCAATAATTAATTCAATTAAATTTGTTAAATTTAATGAATATATTTGAAAAATTATACCATCAGATAAATCAGGATTCCATAATTTTATACCAAAATTTAAACCGTTAATTTTCCAATGTGGTTTTATATAAATTTTTGAATTAATTTTATTTGTTATAATAATATTCTCTTCAGGACGATCACAATCCCTAACATTACATAAATCTTTTGGTACATTTTTATCTGTTGTATAACACCAAGTTCCTATAATTAACACTTACTTTGTGCTCAAACAGTTACAAACGACGATATAGATATCTAGTATCGGACGAAATTAGAGACTTTGAGATTTCAAAGTATGTGAATCCAGGTGTAGTACCCCTTTTGCCCTGGAGACTTGGCGTTTCTAATACGGACATAGAAAAAATAGCAACACCACACACTTATAGAGGGTTTCGTATGAGATAAACAGAAAATAAACGGTCAGACGTCTAAAGCCGGAAAAAGACAAGTCTCTGGGCTAAGCTCCGTCATACGTCAAACCTAATCCACAGGAAAAATCGCGTAATGCAATGGTCAAAAGATATCATTTTTAAGTTTCTGTCGTTTTACGAAGGGCAGCCGGCGATATGGAATGCAAGACATTCAAAGTATAAGAAAAGAAACCTCGTTCACGATGCTTGGAGACAGTGGCGGATCTATAATGAAACTTGTGATGCTTAAGCATCAGGCCCCCGACGTTTGAGGGGCCCCGATTGGCCCCGATGGTTGAAGGATCCCACCTCATCTTTGTGTTAAGTTTCTTGAGACTATAAATTGTATATAGGCCTCCGACAAGAACAAGGCTACATTGCCAAACGAAGCCTATAATCTAGGCCCCCGAAAATCTACTAGTTTCAGGCCCCGTATATCAAGATCCGTCACTACTTGGAGACAGATAGAAGGAAAAATGAGTAACGCATTTTCAGTATCCGCATGTAATAGACGGCCGTAGCACAAACTGCGAGACGATGCCGAGTGTTTATACTCATTTTGTTTTATCACTGTTAACTACACTAAACCTCACCATAACACTGATAAGACTTGGGCAAAACTTGCCAAGCCCATACGAATCATATACCACGAACTCACAAGTGTAGTTAGATCAGTGGGAGTATCTTTCCCGGCCAAGCCTGGCCAAGTTTCGACATGCCCGAGCTACGAGCCAGACTCGCCGAATCACGAATTCTGGGATTCCGGCTAAGAATTCCAGCAATTGTCAACATCCACTTGTAAATATTACACACTCTTCTATTCACAAAAATCTTACATTACTATCTTTGTCATGATCATGGTGAAACATCCGCAGACAGATGTATCAGACAAAGATCGAAACAGATCGACATTTTCGGTCAAATAACAGGTAGTTTCTGTTTATCTCACTCTAACTTATGCGAAACCCCTTAGAGTAGATGGTACTGGTGTTTTTGCTAGGTTCGTATAAGCAACGCCTAGTTTGTATAGACGTGCTTAAAAAGTGTTCTCTCATACAGTCTCTTTCGCAAGAAGCTACAACTTCCGTTTTCAAAAAAAAACAAACAAGATTTCTTAAATGAAAAAAACGATCATTATCTCTTAGAAAGTGTACAAAAGTGAACAAAAAATCACTACAGTTGAAACTCCGTAATGTATAGGATACAATAATGATTTTGATTTTCAAAAATCGCCATTTTCATTGAAAAAAAAAATCGAACACTTCTATGTTTCGTATTCTAATTAATTTTAGTTGACCTAATTTTAGAGGTCAGTTGCATTGTTTATCTTACCTGGACATTGAATCCATAGTCGGCTGAGCTGACATGTGTATCAATTCGTTTGAAATACCTAAATTATAGGTCTTTCTAAAACAAAAATACACAAATTGACAACTAGGTCACGGTGTGAACTCTATTGGCTAATGTGAAACCCCCTCCTACTAACCGGACATCGGCAAAAGTCGGGCATGTTACCAGCCTGTGTACTTTTGATCCGGAAAGACGTTTAGGAAAAATTTGCAATCTTAGATTTTTTTTCAATGAAAATGACGATTTTTGAAAATAAAAAAATTATTGTCGTAATCTACACATTCCGGAGTTTCAGCTGTAGTACAGTATAGTTCCGATTTTGTGCAGTTTCTAACACCATTTTTCTCATTTCAGCAACTTCCTTGTTTTGTTTCACTCTTCTGAAAAATACAGAAGTTGCAACTTCTGACGAAAGAGACTGTAAATGTATCGTTTTGTGAGTAATAAATTCCGTTCGGAGAGATTAAACGATGCTATTTTATTAATTATATTGTACCTGCAATATTTCGTGATGGATTTCGACAATGATTTGCAGCATCTTTTACAGTTAAATCAGGATATAAAGTTTCATTTAAATAATTTTGATCAATTTTATGAATTGATTTTGTATTAATCCAATAATCACATAATCGATTTGAACGTGTTTTATTCAAATTACCAATATAATCATTACCTGTACCAGCCATACGACATTCTTCTGATTTACATTTTCTTAAATGACATGCAACTTTTTCAACAATTTTCTCATTAAATGATTTAAATACAAAACAATAAGACCCTAATCAATATTAATTTCGAATTTTTGTTGTTTAATTAACTAATTAATTAATTAAATTACTACCTGTATCACCATGTTCAGGATTTCGACAATAATTCCATGCTTCGAAAATACTTTCATTATTTTTATTGAAATTCAAACGTACATCTTTTGATAGAATTTTTTTCGTTGACCATGGTAAACATGATCTACCATCATAACTAATATCTTGTGTACCTTTATAGTTTTCTTCTTTTTGATTTAATGCACATTCAGGTAATAGAGGTGATGGTGGATTTGAATATTTTGATGGTATACAATAAAACGACCAATATGCTTTTATATTCGAATTAATTGAATACCAACGTAATTTACGGAAAATTTCATGTTTCAATTCAAATATTAAATTATTATTAATTGATTTTTTCCAATAAAATTGTAATGTATTTGCAAATAAAATTATAGAGAATTCACGCCATTCCCAAAAATTTAATAAATTATTTAATGGCATTTCTTTAAGAACCTCTTTAGTTTTTGGTGTTAAATTAACAATAATACGTGATATTTCATTGTTAATCTGTAACGATATGATAACTTGTGGATAATCAACGGTAGGTGTTGTTAATAATAGAATATTAATTGAATGAGATGCTCTTAAATGGAAATGTAAATCATAACCGATTTTTGTCGCACGTAATGGCCAAAATTGTTGAAATAATGGTCCTACAGTTGTATGTACATCACATTCAGAATTCTCTTCACAAAACGGTAAATACCAAAATATATTCGTACCTTGTATTGTATAGAATTTAAATTGATTTTTTTTATAACCGAGTAGATTATTTTTTGTTTGATATTCAGCTAGAAATATTGGTTTTGTTTTACCTAATTCAAATAATGTTATAAATGGTGAATCCCATGTTAATGAAAACATTGTATAATTTGTTGATTTTAATAAACCACCAATTTCTTCATAATCAATTTTTTTATCTTTATTACCATATTTTAAGCCAATTTTTTGATTTGATATGAAAATTTCTATACCAACACCTAAATCATTTAATTGTTCACCATTTATTGGTAATGTTACAAGTGTTAATATTAAATTTGCACTAGCATTTAATATTGAATCACTATCCCACACTTTTAAGCCGAAAGTTAAATTTGTTAATTCCTCATTGAAATTTGTATAATGCGTATAAATATTATGATTTTTTGTAAATATTTCACAATCTAATTCATTACAAAATGTTATATCACAATATTCACGTTCAATTTCATTTGTTTCATCATTTTCAATAAAACACCATGGACCACCAATATCACCATTTGGATTACGACAGAATTTTTTTGCTTTTTTCAAATTCATTTCGGGAAATTTTAATTTTGAAAATTTCTCATATTCAATCAATTTATCATTTTCACGAACACGTTTACGATCTTTATCCCATTTCAAACAATTCCTATCTAAATTATTGTTTCTAATAAAATCTGAATCCTTCCTCAATTTATTATAGAAGATGGTGTGCATATGAAATGTCGGTTTTTACGGGGGAAATTGAAACCAATGGTCGGCCAGGGCCGACATAAGGGAGGTACAACCGGTACAAATTACCGAGGCCCTGAATGACCCCTGATTCATATTGTAATGTCATTTTTTTGGGGCCCATGAAAGAATTTTACCGCTACCCGTGGAAGAAATCTACCAGAAACCGAAGTCCCTGCCAACGGCCAACAAAAGCATTGTTAAAGAAATCTGAATTCTTGGAGCTTCATATTGATAAATCCCTATAGCCTGTGCTCTATCTCTATTTGCATAAACGTTATAAACTGAATCTCGCCCCCTACGGCTTCAGATGCCGGCTACGCTACTGCTCGTTCAATATTAAAGCCCTAGCCACACTATCGTCCCAGTCTCGGTTCGAACTCGAGCCGTTCTCGTGCCAGTAAAATATTCTTATGTGGGAAATGCATAAGCCTATTCACACTGTCGGTACCGGTCCAGTCTCGCTCCAATACCGATCCATCAGAAACTATATTTGACCGGCACGAGACTGGCACTGACTCGGCATGGACCGATAGTGTGGACAGGCTTTGTTCCAATCCCTGTTCGTCCCCGCATAGTGGTGATGTGTTGACGATAGACAATAACAATTGATATCAAACCGACCGAGAGCGGCATGATAGTGTGAATAGGCTTATGATTTCCCATATAAGAATATTTTACTGGCATGAGAACGGCTCGAGATCGAACCGAGACCGGCACGATAGTGTGGAGAGGGCTTAAAGCCGCTGTTTGCGACATACGAGTGCTCTTCTTGAATATACAGTGTTGATGGTCGAAGTGTTCAAGATCTTCATTTGTAAAGAAACTGTTCAGAAAGCGTATATTCAATGAGTATGTTACTGTAAAAAGAAAGGCGACTGCTCATCTGTAAATCGGAGAAACGAGTTTTACAAATATCATGATATTAGGGAGGCATTCTTAAGGCTGCTGTTCCTGCGTTTACAGAAGGTGATCTTAATGAGTTGGAACACTAGGCCACCAATCTTGTATTCGCCGTTATGTTTCTACAAGTTGGCTTTGTAGCTTTTAACGATTTTATAGCAAAACAATTCCACATTTCATAAACACCAATCTAAAGGCGGTTTTCCACTAAACAGACAAAACAAAAACACAACACAAACTCGTGTAGAGAAAAACAAAACCGCAACTTTTTACAGACTTTTTGAAGACTCGAGTTTTCTGCTGTTTTGTTTTTCGAGTCCCGCGTTCGGAAGCGGTAAGATCAAAGAGTTTCGGCCAGTTTACAAACTGTCAGCATAGACACTGATATAGAAACCGAAATTCCGACAATATTTTCTCTGTTTGGTGGAAATAGAGTTTCGAATTTGTCCGAGTTTTGTTTTCAGTTTTCAATGTACCGAAAAACCTGAACAAAACAGAAACTCGACTAGTCTGTTTAGTGGAAAATCGCCATAATATATTTAAAATAAATAAAAACCTGATATAGCTTTATTTTGTTTGCCAGAATATTCCATACCAGGTCCAGTTAATTTACATTCACTATATGAACATAATGGTAAAGCACAAGTTTCATAAAGTAAATCAAAATCCATTGTATAACACCATGGACCATTAGGATCATTAGTTGGATTACGACAATAATTTCGTACTTTTTTACGTGATAATTCAATAAATGAATTATCTGTAATATTATTATTAATTTGATGTGGATAATTTGTTGACCATAATTGACAACGTTTTAATGATTCACTAATTGATATATCACCTAAATATTCTAATCCTAAATGACTTAATTTACATAGATTGATATCAGTTAAATTACCAGGTATATCAATCAATTTATAACAATATAAATGTGTTAATAAATAAATAATTATTTGATAATAATCAGACATTGTCAAATAAAATCGCCTACTAATTTCAATAATTCAATAATAAAGCACCAAAGTTCTTTTATTAAAATTGTAAATAAAATTTAAAAATAAGTACCTTTATAAACTTGTAGATCCTTACAGCTGATACATAATGGTGATGTTGGCACAATTGTACTTAAAGTTGAGTAATCAGTCACAGAATCACCAGGAACATTTTCATTACGACACAATAAAAGTGGTGATACATCTATTCAACAACAACAACAATAAAAAAAATCAATCTAAATTAATTAATTGAATTTAGAAGAAATACCATATTCAGATGGTGGTAGACATTCTTGTAAATAAATATCTTTATCTGGATCGTTGTATGCATTTATTAATTGTTGAATATTTCGATATTTTGTTAAATCATCATTAAAGATGAATTCATCATCACTTATCACTTCCAATTTGAAAGTTTTTGGCTTCAAACTGAAAACAAACAAAAAACAAATAGGTACATAAAGATCTATTCCGGACATTCTTAATGAATCCGATAGAAAGGTTGTTCAATTAGTGGAAGTTCATGATGAAACATGGAAAAACAGAAGACAAGTTACTATAGGTAAGGAGTAATGAGTCCTATGCAAGACAACATCGGTCCAAACTGCTGCAGTAATGATAAATCGTTACGTGTGTAAGCGAATTTGATGTTTTGCAATACGCGCTGATCGAATCGTTCACAATATGGAGCTTTCATAAAATGTATCAACAGTCGTGCTTGAACAAAAGTTGGAACGTATGCAGAGACTGTGGCAGTTACGATTTTGTTGCTAGGTCTTTGTTTTACAAATTCTGTAGAGTTGATACAAAATAAGTGTATTCTCTCTGTCAGACTGTTGAGCGAATTGATTGAGTCATCCACTATTCACTACATACCGTCTCTGTAATAATCTGAATTGCAGCAGTACGATGTGTTGCAACGTCTGTAGAGAAAAATGACTGTACAGGTATGGTATTCAAGGGAAACTCCTATAAGCAGTGATCGGAGAAAATAACTGATGGCACATTCTCAAACTACTTTTTTATGACTAATCAGATGGTGGAATCAGATTATCATGATGTTGTTTTGTTTGTGAGTTATAAAGAGTTTTTTGACTTTTCCACTATTTTGAAGATGCTCTGTATCTTACATACTTTTAAAAAAATTCTCATTGTTTCTGATACAGTTTTTAACGCAGATTTTATCTGTCTTATCTATTTTAGAGTAAGTTTTACTGTTTTTCAGATACAACACAAACTTGTATTTTTTTTAATGCGAACCATAGGTAATTTTTAGCTTATTAAATTGCTTCATTTTTTGTGATTCCAAATATATATAGTTTCCTATGGTTATTATCAATAATATGAGCCTTTTTTTCAAAAAAAAAAAAATCCGATATTACAGGTAAAAATTAAAAAACTATACACAAAATAAACGTAGAGTGCTGTGGAACAATTGTTTCTCCGACTTGTCAAATGATTACTAATTTTGATTTTTTGCAATAATTATTGCATTTTTTACACAAAATTTATGAAAAATATTTGTTATAAAGCTTTTCTAGATAGTTTGCCTGCGGATCCAGCGATAAAAAGAATCGTAATGCAAAAAAATTAGTAAAATCAATGATTATTTGACAACTTGAAATAGCAATTGTTTCATAGCACTCTACGTTCATTTCAAATAAAGCTGTATCATTTTTACCTGTAGTGACTTTTGCTGTTGAAAATAACTATAGCAAACCATATATTTTCGGAATGAGAACAAAATAGGAAATCTAATGAACTATAGGTTAACTATAGTTCCCATTTGAAAAAATACAAATTTATGTTATATCTCAAAAGTGGTAAAATCAACTCAAAAATGAACAATGCAGGTAAAATCTGCATTAAAAACTGTATTAGAAGTAATTGAAATTATTCCTATTTATTTTTTTTGAAAGCATACGAGATAGTGGAAAAGTCAAAAAAGTTGAATAACTCGAAAACAAAAGAACATTGAGAAAATCTGACGACACCATCTCATTCCTCATGAAAAAGTAGCACGAGAATGTGCTATCAGTTCTTTTGTCCGATAACTACTTATAACTACCTGAAATACCATCGAAAATAATACAGCGTGTACTGCATGCAATACGATTTTCTCTACGATCTACAGTACAATGTGCAGTACGATAAAGCGTTACAGTAATGCGGGAAATTGCCACAGATTTTTAAAAATTGACCGAGTTTTTCGTGCTCGTTGATTGATCAAATTTAGCAAAATATTGTCACCAATTCACCGATTTACCTAGTTGGTTTGAAAAGTGAGTAGAAAATCGCATAATTTAGAGAGTAAAAGTGCTCCAAAAATTTTTAAAAAAAGCAATTAATAAGAAAGGGAAGCAGTTCAACTGATCAAATTAATATTGACGGCTTATTTTATTCATCACCTCTAATATCAATAAGCAGACATTTCTAGTGCAAACACGTTCAAGAGAAACAAACTCGAGTTACTTTTTAGAGGCAGCGTAGATTAAAATTGGTGAAATTTACAAATCTTGGGACAACAACTGAATTGTCTGAACAATAAAAAAAAAAAACAGTTAAATCGAATTGAATTTAAATACAAAAAATTGGGTAGGTCCCATTAAAATTAATGAAATTCAAATTTATTCAACAATGATTATTTTTTTTTAGAAAGTACCCACCCGTTGAATATTTAAAAAAGCTTTATTTCTGTTGTCTTCACATGTTTAATTTTAAATTTTAAATAGTGATTTAAATGGAATATATTCGATTGTAAGAAAAAGGTCAGATTATCCAGAAAGTCGATTAATCGAACCTCTACCGTATCTATATTTGTAAAAATAATGATAAAACGATGGACAAACAACAGAGATCAAGACCTAAACGATACATGGGATGCTTAGCAGTTTTTCCTAAAGATTACAAAAATATCGACAATTTAATTGATGACCACAGCATTCTTATTTATTTAAAGATTAAGATTATCAATAATCTGACGTAAAGGAGATCAAAGTGTATCTTGTTTCCAGATAAAACATTATATGTAGAAGAAGAAGAAAACCAAAACCCACCTGTCTTTCGTACAAACATCAATATAAAATTGATTATATCTAGATTCACTTTCTCTAATTATAAAACAACCAGGACGATTTGCACGTTTCGCTTCTAATTTAGCATAAGAGAATTCACCACTGAAACATACATAATTCGTTTATCACAAAAATAAATAATGGAAAATTACGATAAAAATTACCCAACTGGTCCATGACATTTCATTGCATATAAACGACTTAGAGATGGTGTTTGTACATCTTTACATATATTAAATGTCCATTTACACGTTAAACGATAATAACCATCTAATAAACTAATAAATGATAACATATAACCTAATGAATCTAATTTTAAATAGAATGGTACACCATTTTTATGACTTATTTCAACTGTACTATCAGCACGTATTGATATAAAACCTAATTCTTCTATTGTACAAATTCGATGCCATTCCTACAAATAAACAATAAAATTAATTATGATTAATATTGTATAGATATAGAATTACATCTGCTTTTGATTCTAAACAATATTTAACACCCGGATAATCGGGATCGTATGGTGATACTTTAATAAAAACATTACAAATAGCCCCATCTAAATCTGTGATAGCTCTATAAGTTTCAGCTAAATATTCTGGTGCTATTATATCTAATTGTTTCAAATATTCAGCTTTAACATATTTAACATCATGTATCGATTTTTGTAATTTACCCAATGTATAATGTATTGGTGTTTTAATATAGAAACGATGTCTTTTTAATACTTCTTTCGGTATATATTTTTTATATTCATTTTCAACAGTTTCACGTGGTATATCTTTTTCTAACATAACACGATACATATCTGTTATACCTAAACCAAATAATTCATGTCGATGTTTCTCATATAATATATCTGGTATTTTATTATTTAATACATCATTTCTAACTTGATGGAAATAATATTCATATGTACGATTATCAATTTTACGTAATTTTGTTAAATTTGCCACTTTATAACGTATACGTAAATCATAATCAATTTGTTTATTATGAAATTTTGCTGATGGCATTAAATATATTGTTTTATTTGTTATACGTAAACTAAATAAATGTCGTGCCACTGTTGTTATTGATAATTGTTTACATATTGCAATACAAACATCTTCAGCTGTTGTTGTTTGATTATAAGGTACAAATACAGTTTTATTATCTAACACTGTATGAATATTTAATCTTGATTCAGACATTTTCTTTAAAAAAAATTCCAAATTATTCTCAATCAAATTCTATACATTGCATATTTATCAACAATCAATTATTATTAAATAAATTGTTTATTTGTTTTGTTTTAATTAATTCCATCGGTATATCATAACAATAAACAATTAAAAAAATTAAAAACAATCACAAACAACTGAACACCTTATTTAGCATTTTGGGGATTTTCATCTAAACTGTCACTTTACAGTTGGCAATCATCATAATGCAACCAATCAAAACACAGTATATAAATGGCGCGCAATTTAGTTTCACGATTCGGATTGTGGGCATGTAATTAATTCATTCATTGATTTCGTAGATATGTTTCTTTAATCTGCCTGATACAATAAACAAACAACTTGGATATCGAAATTGTTCAAAAGTCTGATCTTAAATATAGAAAATTGCTCATTATTTCATGTTACGGCTGTTAGAGGTCGCTATTTTCGATCCTAGTTTCAAAACTAAAATCACTAAACTGGACCGATTTCCCGCGTTTTCAATTGAGCGTTCTTTGTGAAAACAAGCTGAAAAATAATCGTATTTTCCACACTGAAATAAACAACATTTAAGGTAAATTATTTAAAAATCCACCAACTGTATTCATAATTAATATGAATTTTATAGAATGCCATCACCGAATAGTGATGGGGCCCCACGTAGGGCCTCTTCTCGTCAAAGTAATAATGCCACTCCACGTCACAATCCGCATCGTACACCAGCCCGTGAAGAGTCGCCAGATAGGGCAGGTTCTCGACAAGGTAATCGTACACCCCGTCATCCAGCCGGCAATCGTACACCAGCCCATGTTGGTGAATCTCCACGTCGTACAGGCTCTCGACAGGGTAATCTAACACCTCGTCATCAAGCCCTTGGTGAATCTCCACGTCGTACAGGATCTCGACAAGGTAATTTGACACCTCGTCATCAAGCCGGCAATCGTACACCAGCCCATGGTGAATCTCCACGTCGTACAGGCTCACGTCAAGGCAATGTTACACCACGCCATCGTAATCAAACACCTAGCGATGTTAATACACCGATGCGTTGGGGTGATAGACGTGTTGATGGTGTGGATGCTGGTGAAATACCATCATCACCAGCACGTAGTGGTAGTGATGGTACAAGTCCTGGACATGGTTTAGCAATGAGTGAAATTGATTTAAGTTCACCATTAAATTATGGTACACCAAGTTCTTTAGGTTCAATACGAACACCTAGATCTGGTATACGTGGTACACCGATACGAATGCGACCAGATGTACGAACTGATAAAAGATTAAGACAAGTTAATGTTGGTGGTGATGCTGTAAGATCGATTTCCTAATCATGTTTTATAATAATAATAATGGTTTTATTTATATTTTAGTTGGAAACAATACCGGAATCAAGTCAAGACAGTGATTCAACTACACCACATTTAGTAATTTGGGGTACAAATGTTTCTGTATCAGAATGTAAAGAGAAATTCAAACAATTCATTTTACGTTTTATTGATCCAAATGCTGAAGAAGATGAACGTACTGATGATATGAACGTCAATGAGCCACTTTATTTACAAAAATTGGATGAAGTGAGAGTTTACAAAGTTTTTTTTTTGTTGTTGTTTAATTGTAAAAATTAAATAATTTACAGATTAATACGCTTGAAGAGCCATTTTTGAATGTAAATTGTGCCCATTTAGAGACTTACGATCGTACATTATATCGTCAATTAGTTTGTTATCCACAAGAAGTAATACCAACATTTGATATGGTTGTAAATGAGATGTTTTATGAACGTTATCCTGCAGCTATATTAGAACATCAAATACAAGTACGTCCATATAATGCTAAAAAAACACGTAATATGCGTTCATTAAATCCGGAAGATATTGATCAATTAATAACAATAAATGGTATGGTAATACGTACATCAAATATAATGCCAGAAATGCGTGAAGCATTTTTTAAATGTATTGTATGTCAATTTACAACATGTATTGAAATTGATCGTGGACGTATAACAGAACCAACATTATGTACAAGTTGTAATACAAATCATTGTTTTACATTAATACATAATCGTTCACAATTTACTGATAAACAAATGATTAAATTACAAGAATCACCAGATGATATGCCAGCTGGACAAACACCACATACAGTTGTATTATTTGCACATAATGATTTAGTTGATACTGTACAACCAGGTGATCGTTGTACAATAACTGGTATTTATCGGGCACAACCATTACAAGTAAATCCACGTAATCGAAATTTACGTTCTGTATATAAAACACATATTGATGTTTTACATTTTCGTAAAATCGATTCGAAACGTTTATACGAAGAGGAAGATGGGTAAATATTTTTAAAATTGCCATAATCTAACTTTTATAATCACTATTTGTTTTCTCTTAACGATACAGCAAAGATCACCGTTTCCCACCGGAACGTATAGAGTTGATGAATGTTTTATCAACAAAACCGGATATTTATGATCGTTTAGCACGCGCTTTAGCACCATCAATTTATGAAAATGAAGACGTAAAGAAAGGTATTCTATTACAATTGTTTGGTGGTACGAAAAAAACCGGTAATAAATCATCAGGACGTACAAATTTCCGTTCGGAGATCAATATTTTATTATGTGGTGATCCAGGTACATCAAAATCACAATTATTACAATATATTTATAATTTAGTACCGCGTAGTCAATACACAAGTGGTAAAGGTTCATCAGCTGTTGGTTTAACAGCTTACGTTACCAAAGATACAGAAACAAAACAATTAGTATTACAAACTGGTGCATTAGTATTGGCTGATAATGGTATATGTTGTATTGATGAATTTGATAAAATGAATGATTCAACACGTAGTGTATTACATGAAGTGATGGAACAACAAACTTTAAGTATTGCAAAAGCTGGTATTATATGTCAATTGAATGCAAGAACATCAATATTAGCTGCAGCAAATCCATCCGAATCACAATGGAATAATAAAAAAACAATAATAGAAAATGTACAATTACCACATACTTTATTATCAAGATTCGATTTAATATTTCTAATATTAGATCCACAAGATGAACAATTCGATCGTCGTTTAGCACGACATTTAGTCTCATTATATTATAAAAAACTTGATGGTAATAATACTGTTGATGATGATGATGATAATGATGAAATTATCAATATGTCGATATTACGTGATTATATTGCATATGCAAAAGAACATATCCATCCGAAATTAAGTGAGGAAGCATCACAACGTTTAATACAAGTTTATGTTGATATGCGTAAAATTGGTAATGGACGTGGACAAATATCAGCATATCCAAGACAATTAGAATCATTGATACGTTTAAGTGAGGCACATGCAAAAGTACGTTTTTCAACAATTGTTGATATAAAAGATGTTGAAGAAGCATGGCGTTTACATCGTGAAGCATTAAAACAATCAGCAACAGATCCATTAAGTGGTAAAATTGATGTTGGTATATTAACAACAGGTTTAAGTAGTACAGCTAGAAAACGACGTTTAGAATTAGTACAAACAATTAAAAAATTAATTGAATCGAAAGGACAAATACCAACGATTAATTATCAAAAATTATTAACAGAATTGAAGGAAACATCACAATTGATGATAACAAGAGAACAATATGAGGATGCTTTGAAAGATCTGCAAGATGATGGCATTATTGTTGTTACAGGCAAAACTACAATTAGAATTTGCAGAAATAAAGATTAAAACTATATTTTTGTACTCTTTTTTTCTATTTTTATTATTATAATTAATACAACTTTTTGCTTTAATATTTGTTTTATTTCAACACAAAAACTATACAGATTTCCCAGTTTTCTTAAACAGTCTTCGTTTATAATTCAATTGTAGAAAACTAGTGATAAAGTTCGCTATAACACAACCGAATAAAGCACCCAAACAACATGGTATCGGCCATATTTGCCATGGTCGATTCCAATCTAACGGTATAACAATAGCGCCCAACCATGCTCCAAATAGTGTTAAACGTAATTTGATTAACATAAAATAATAAAATCGGTCATTATCATTGTATTGTTGATCTAATTGTGTGATTGTTAATAACATATTTATTGTTGTATCTGAACCGAAATATAAACAACATGGTAATATTGTTAATACAATTAATATTGATGAAAATATTGCAGTTTCTTGGAAATTTGAAAATACTGGTGCACCTAATAAAACTGCAATTACATAAAATAATAGAAATGTTCCAAATAATACTGTTATAATATTGAATAAATCTGTTGTATTATTTTTACGTAATGTTGATGATTTATGACTAGATAACAAATATTTTGTTATTTCTATAAATAATAATAAAACAATTATATAAACAGCTTCAAACTGACCCAAAACGTATAACAAATTGTTGTAATGCAAAAGTCCTAAAATTAAACACAAACATGTACAGGTTATTGTATCAGCATAAAGCTGATATTTCGAAGAATCTGGCAGTTTAGTTTGCATTCTTCTCTTTGATTCCAATAATATATTAATAATAATTTAATTCTATAAGATTTTGATGAAAAAGTGAGGTTAACTTAACCTAAAATTTGACATTTTTATTTGAACACTAATTGTAGCCCAATTAGCGACTTTCTAAAAGACTGTAATTGAGTAATTTTGGAAAATAGTACCTATATCGGTAGAAATTTCTCTGAATTCGCTACAACTTACAAACTTTTGTTGAATTAGATTAACAATTTTTGGAATTAGGCTTTTTTATAAAAGTAAATTTATGAACGAAAGGAGCTACATTTAGTTGATCTAAGCTTTGACACTCCAGTTAAACAGTGGCGTCTCGTGTACGTTAACAGTAACCCATCGTAATTATAAAAATTCTTAAGAATTTAGGATGTTTTTCTAATGAACTGAGGCAATAATAGATCGTTTTGCATTAGATTGAGCTACTGAGTGTTCCAGAATGTTTCACATGTAAAAATCTTGAAAAATTTAAAAAATGTGTCTAAAGTAACGAAGTAACGTTCCTTGTTTGCAGTGTTGCCGTTTTTCGGATATTACCTCAAATTCTGTGCATTTTGCCATTACATGGGTAACCCTATTCAGGATAATAAACCACAATTGGAACTTACAGTTATATTTACTATGAAAAGCAAGATCAAGACTTACACGAAAAATGGCACAATTATCACACTGTACACCATTTGGAAGCAATTCAGCTCAATAATACTGTCTTCAATTAATCGATTCACAATTAATTGCATTATAATCTCGATTCGCTGGTGCTGCTCTCAAACAATCACTCCGTGTAACAAATCCACAAAGACGGATATTCGGTTCTCTATAAAACTGAAAAGTCTACTTAACTTAACATATGGACCACCCACCTTCATTCATTCAACGATTATTTAACATACGAGTTTTCCTTTTCTAGTATCACACTTGATGCCAACGTGATACACCCGCTAGAGACTGTAAGGCATTTATTACATACATTTTTTATAAAGCTCTTTATTTTGTGAAAAATCTAGGCTTTCATCAAGATTCCGGGTATTGAGCGCTGACCAAACCGGCAACACTGCTTGTTTGTTAGATCAATGAAGTATCCGTGTTGCATTTAAAATGGATCCAATTTTATTACAGAAACAATTAAAAGAAAATGCAAATGATTTGCATGATTTTTATAAAGAATTACAAGATTGGGGTGAAGAGATGAAGCGTAAAGATGAATCATTAATGAAATCACCAACCACAGCTGTAGCAAAACAAAAAACAAAAGTAATCCAAACATAACCTCAATTATTCTATCTTTATTATTACTTTTATCATATTCTAGACAATACCAGAAACTAAAAAGACTAAAATTGATAATAAACAACACCAACAGAAGAATAGTGGACCACAAAAGAAAATTGGTGCAACTGATTATTCAGCATGGGAGAAATTTGATGCTGATGTTGAATGTGAAAAAGTTGATTATGATGAGAATGATGAATCGGATTTGACTGATGAATGTGATGATACTGTACGGGATCAAGCTTTTATCGAAAAAGAAAAAGTTTGTATTTCTATGTTATACAAGAATTCGTAAATAATTACAAATAAAAACGGATTTTAGGGGAATAAATTTGTTAAAGACAAAAAATGGAATGAAGCTATTGAATGTTATACAAAAGCAATCGATTATTATTCGTTAGATCCGGTATTTTATGCAAATCGTGCATTATGTTTCCTAAAAATCAACAAGTAAGTTTGAGCCAATTGATTGAATTTATTTGTGTTTCTAATAATGAATTTTAGTATGTCTAAAGCAGAATCTGATTGTAACATGTCGTTGAAATTAGATAAAAACTATGTGAAAGCTTATCAAAGACGTGCAGCAGCACGTCAAGCACTCAATAAACTAAAAGAAGCAGAAGATGATTTATTACAAGTATTAGAATTAGAACCGAAAAATAAGGAATCCCAAAAAGCATTAGATGATTTACGTAAAAAATTAGCACAAACCAAAACAGTATAAATTTCTAATTTGTATATGGGGCATTCCACGCCAAATCGACCACTTTTGAATCCGACCCCTTTCAATTTGACTGAAACTTTTTTATCTCTTTCTACCCCACTGAAAACGTTTCTCAGAATTTTTTCAAAATTTCAGTAGAAAGAGATAAAAAAGTTTCAGTCAAATCGAAAGGGGCTAGGTTCAAAAGTGGTCGATTTGGCATGGAATGCCCCATATACTTTTTCTTTAAAATTATTTAATATTTTTGTAGTGTGAAGAAAGTGAGAAACGTCCAATATCAAAATTTGCAGCATCCCGCATTCAACAGAAATCCCAAAATATAACAATACCTCATCCACAAAATCAAACAAATCAACATCAGATTATTGATAATAATAAACCAACATCACAATGGAATTTAAATGATGATGATAACATAGTTTTAGTAAAATCAGTAAATAAACCACCACATTTACGATCGAAAAAACCATTAAAACGTATCGAAATCAAAGAAATCGATTCATTAATAAAACAAACAAAAACTGATATTGAAAATGAAAATAGATCAAAAATACCGATAGCATTCGGGGATAAAATCATTGAAAGACGCCAAACAAATGATAATAACGAGAATAATAATAATAATAATAATAATAATAATAATAAAATAGAAAATAATGTTGAAATGGTAGTACCAAAAAATTCCGTACAATTCTATTCAACATGGAAACATTTAAAAAATATTGAATTAAAATATAATTATTTAAAATTAATTAAACCAAATGATATACCAATTATATTTAAAGAATCTTTAGATAGTGATCTAATTAGTGATGTATTAAATGTTTTAATCAATTGTTTTATAAGGCATAATGATAAAGTCTATGAATTTTTGTACTATTTAACACAGGTCAAACGATTTTCAACATTTACAATATTTATGACAGAAGTTGATAAGAAAAGTAAGTATTTAAGCGGTCCATACACACGAACTGCCAACTCGCTTCACTCCTTAAGCAATACTTTGGTAGTTTGTTACGTCACGTAGCATCCAACAGTATACTATTATTCATATGTAACTTGATTTTTTGACGATAGTCTTAAAATTGATTTAGCAGGGAATTTAAGTAACGTTATTCCTTGTATCGGCTGTTCTTTAGAGCGAAGCGGGTTGACAGTGATTGCCTCCATACATCGATGTATTGGCAGACAAGTTGGCAATATGATCGTATCGATTTAAATAACCTTTCCTTTGTACTTCAGGTATTGTCCAATATGTTTCTGGTGCCAGAAATTGCGCATATAAGTTTCAGATTTTTTAAAGTCTTCTACATCTCTTCTTGGAAGATTGATGACTTACTGTCGCGCCATCTTTTCGAGACTCTTCTTGTGCGTTAAATGGCGGATTTACCATGACGCTAACGACGCTACTAGCGTCAAGTCTCAAATCGCTATGGGGTTCTCAAAAGTGCTCAGTAAAATGTAAAATTTAGAATAGTAGAGGGTCGCTTAAGTGATTTTCGGATTATCCGATTTCACTCTTACGGAAATATGAAGGTTTATTTCTACTTTAACCATTGTTGAATATCAGGAACAGGCTTCTACTGCAAAGATTCCATACAATTACTGTAAATCGCGGCATACAAGGCGGTTCTGTGCCTCTTTATTTAGAGTTATAGGTAGGTTTGCTGTATAAGTCGACCCGTTACTTTTGTGATGGAATTTGTCAATATAATATCTGCTTGTTTGGTATTTAAAATAATAGCGCTATTTTATTGCAGCGTAAACTAGAAATCCTAATACTTGAAAAATATCACTAGGGACGGTATCCAACTTTAAAACCAGTATAGGTATTAATATTTTTTTTTTACTTTAAAACCTCGACTTGTACGCCATAAATTGCGATACTTATTTTCTTTAGCTCAGGGGTCCCAAAATTATTATTAGCTTCAGGCCCCAGAGAGTAGATCCGTCACTGTGGGCGTTTGGTGTGCTGTGGTTTATTATCTCATCGTACAATATATAAGGTGGGCACACACGACCGGACTTTTTAAAGGATCTGGTCCGCTCCGGACCAAAT
>JAZBGY010001145.1:0-28333 GCA_037414755.1 Lydus trimaculatus | reverse complement strand
ATTAATTTTTTTTCATCATGTATCACTTCTATATTTATTATTTAAAGAATCCTGGGTTGATATCAGTTCGGGTTCATCATGCTACCAAGGTAATGCACCACCAGCCTCTGTAACACATCAATTAAACGTCGAAGATTATCTTCGTTTATTGAGAGAAGCACAACGTGAATCAAATCAGTCATCAGCTAGGGTATCTTTAGCTGGTTCTCGACGAGATTCACCTAGAAGCAGTCCAAAATCACCACCAAACAGTCCAGTACAGGGTACACCATTGAATTTGGAATGGCAATCATATTATATGAATCCAGAAGCCAAAGATGTAAATAATTTGTGTTTTTTTTATTAATTACAACCAAAAAAAATTTATCACTTTATCAATATAAACACGGAATAGGTCATTCAACCATCAATAAAATTCATGATATTACAGTGTGTGTAATCAGAAATTGCGTCTAATTTTCTAATTAAATCAAATTCACCGCTTATCATGAATTCGTTAAAATTCTTTTGTAATAACCAATAAATGTTATCAGAATCGCATAATTTGTCCTTGGTAACAATGAAAAATTACAAAACAATTACAATAATTTTTATTATCGATTATGATTGTTTATTTTTATTTATTTATTTTTTTAATTATTTCAGGATGGAGACTTTTTAAGTGTATTTAACAGCCGACCAGATCAAATACCACCAAAAACATGGGCATTTCGTCCAAATAAAAATGAATTATTAAGTATTCGTTATGCTCGTGTTGGTAATACAAGTGTATTTTCACGTAAAGGTTTATGCACATTATTATTAACAAATCTAATATCATTAATTTTGGGTGCTGGTGTTGGTTTATGGTTGAGCAAAAGTGGTCTTTTCACACCAGCTGTGAAAATTCGTTAATTTTTCGAATACAATTAATTTCAATATTATTATTATTATTATTTTGAATTAATTAATTAATTATTATTCATTTAATTTCTTCAGTTACTGATTAATGATAGTTATAATAATAAAAAAAATTAATAAAAGTGTCAAGGCACACAAAAAAAATATACTTCTAATATTGCTATTTTGTACGCCTATATGTGATTATTTTCTATATTGTGGCTTGTGAATGCTGCCTTGCGAATGAGACTGGGATTTTCTACTGTTCTTAAACATACATTGGTTTTATTTATAACTTTTGGTCTTAATTTTTTCTAAAAAAAAAAACAAACAAAAAAAATCACCAAATTATTGTTAATAGTTCTTTCACTTTTCCCCATTTTTTATATTAAAAACTTAAGTTTCTTGTAAATCAATGTTTGTGGGGTGAATGTTGATAAAGAACATTAACAATCATCGTATGTAGAATGAGTGTTTCCTATTGATTAGGGAAATACTATATTTCTTATAAAATTGGTGGAGTATTTGCCATTATAGTTGTCTTATTTTTTTCTAATTTTGTTTGAAATCTCTACCAATTAAAGAAGTATGGTTTAGAGTTAGTTGATTGAATTATATTAACTTTAAATATTAATAGAATTAGATTTGATTACACTGATTTATGTTTGAATAATCACCAATAAATTTTCTATCAACAATTTGTTGTTTATATTTGCGTATAACCTGTTTTGAAATTTGAAATTAGCGCCAACTAGTTGTTTCAACATCGTTCGGTTGGTAGTTTAACAATCACGAAAATGCAGCTTTGCCAAATTGAGCAATTCTTCAGAAGACCTACTAATTTGTTATTTCCATCATACCGAACGACTACCTAAAGCTTCCAGATTAATCGAAAATTAATTCTATAAACGACATAATTGGGATTTTATGTCTGTTTGGTAAGTTTCCGGAGGATCGATGATGTTATTAAAATCAAATGTGGGAAAGTGAGAGATTTGTGGATACATTTGGCAACATTGCCACAATGTTTATTGACATTCGTTGTAAATTTGTATTTACCCTTTTTTCAAAATAAAAAAATTACCTGCATTCATAATTAAATTATTTTTCTAATAATTAAAAAAAATAAATTCGAAAATAATGGATTCACGCAAGTTTCGGCTAATATTCAATCATTATTTGTACTATATTCAAAGTTATCAAAAATAATCCATTCATAACCTAAAACGTAAACAAAAATCCTGAAAAAAATATCTACAAACATCTGATTTTAACAAAAACAAAATAATAATTTTATTAAAATACGGTGTGGTTAAGAGTATTTAGTTGATGACACTGTGATTATTTAAATAAAAAAATGGATGTTCCAGTTAAAGAATTTGAAATGACGAATAACTTGAATATTGAAGAAAGTGGTCGGGGATGTCGTAATAAAAAAAAACAAACAGAACCAATATGTTGTCCTGTTTGTGGTGTAACATTAAGAATCTCAGAAGTTCAATCACATTATCTATTAGAAGTTGATAAATTATCGAAAATATCATCAACAAAACATAAACAAAATGGTAGTAGAAATGGGGCTGGTTCATCATCAACAACACCAACAAACAGTGATAATCCAGATAAAACATGGGAAACATTTCAAAAAGTCAGATCAAATCGTCAAAATCGCCACAGATCGAAAACGAGAAAACGTAAATCCGAAGAGGTCACCTGTCCGATTTGTAATAAAGAAACATCAGAAGAAATCACATTACATGTTGAGAAATGTTTACGACGTACTGAACGTAATAATGGTAGTGAAAGTGATGAAAGTATCGATGTTGAAGCTTATGAGGAATACGAATGGGCTGGACAATCGCGTGTTAGAATCACATCTCTATTACCGGGTGGTGTTAGTAATTTGGGTACATCGATCAGTATGACTGATGAAGATGAAGATTTGAATGTTGATGGTGATGATGGTCAAACATTTGGTTCACCACAATATTCGGAACGTGATATTATTATGTTGCCTGGTGATTCGGAGAATGTTGCATTACGAAAAGCTGTAATCGGTGAAGAACCAAAATGTACACAACAAACAGATGATGGTGTTAATTGTGACAATACAGTACAATCAAAAGGTGATCCATTAGTTGAAGTTTTAAAAAATCGTATTAGAGAATTAGAAAGTAAAGAGAAGAATCGTGAGGAAATCTATAAATGTTTAATTTGTATGGAACGATATAGAACACCGGTGATATCAGTGTGTTGTTGGCATGTACATTGTGAACAGTGTTGGTTGCAAACATTGGGTGCTAAAAAATTATGTCCCCAATGTAATATGATCACATCACCGGCCGATCTTAGGAAAATCTATATGTAATTAGTTTTTATTTTCCATTTGTGATAATTAGGGGGTTTTATTATAGCATTTCATAATTTTAATTTCAATCAGTTCTTATGTCATCATCGTATTTCCTCATATTGAACCATTTTAGGAATTTATTTTGCTTGTAAATAGATACACAATCGACAATTTTGTATGAATTCATTGGGTATTAAAACAAATTTACAGAAACTATGACGCATTATTGCATTGTTGATAACCTTATCGATACCTTAATGTGGAACAAAAATCATTTACAACAATAGAAAAATATTTAATTTTAAAAATGCACCATACAAAACTGTAAAATTATTCAGCGTTATTGTCTTCATACAGAATTCTATCAACAATTAAAAATTCATAATGTTTTTATTGCTATTATTTTATGTGTGTATGTGTGTGTAAAAATTCAAACATTTTTTACAGCTTTTTTGGCAGCATCATCAAGATCAATAGCTGTTTCAATATTAAAACCGGATTCTTTTAATATTTTACGTGCTTCAATTGCATTTGTACCTTCTAAACGTACAATTAACGGTATATTTAATTTAATTGATTTCATAGCACCCACAATACCATTTGCAATTGTTGCACAATTAACAATACCACCAAATACATTAACTAATATACATTTAACATTTTTATCAGATGTTAATATATTAAATGCCGCCTTTACTTGATCCTCTTTAACACCACCACCAACATCTAAGAAATTCGCCGGATCACCACCATGCAATTTGATTATATCCATTGTGGCCATAGCTAAACCCGCCCCATTGACCAAACATCTAAAATACAAAAAAAAGTAGGTGTACTTATGTATGCGCATCAGAAGTTATACTTCTTTGGGGGCCATTCATTAGATGTTAACATTAATAGAGACATTATGGAGATAAACTGAGAAGTGAAGTCAGTCAATAGGGTATACGCCTAGATGATTGGCCCTATTTAACGGCTAACTTTATACTGTCGTTTTTCTATGTATTGCGCGCGCAACTTTCGTTACAAACGAACAATTCCACTCTCAACACACCAAAAGAAGTATAACTTGAAAAAATCTAGAAGAAAATCCGGTAAATTTACCCAATATTTCCGGTCATTCCTATATAATTTAGATTATATTTAGCAGCTTCAACTTCACGTGGATCACTCTCTGTAACATCTTCTAATGCAAAAATATCTTTATGTCGAAATTGTGCATTATCATCAAAATTAATTTTAGCATCAACTGCAATAACTTTATTATTATCAGTTTCAACAAGTGGATTAATTTCAACTTGTGTTGCATCAACTTTCAAAAAAAAATTCCATAATTTTTTAATTTCATCAATAGCTTGACGTTTTAAATCACCTTTAAATTGTAAAAATTCAGCAATCTCATTTGCCATAACATCAGTTACACCTTCATATATATCAATTGGTATTGTTTTAATTAAATTTGGTGTTTTCTCAGCAACTGCTTCAATATCAACACCACCAGCTGGTGATGCAATTAAAACAGGACCATTCTTTTGACGATCCATCAATATACATAAATACGTCTCTCTTGTTATGTTAACCGATTCGGCTATCATCACTTTTTTAACTTCAATACCATCTTTAGGTGTTTGTTTTGTTATCAAACGATGACCCAACATCTTGTTGACAATTTCACTGATCTCATTACGACTAAAATTAATAAATTAGGGCTTTTTTTGGAAAAATAATAGGAAATTAGATTACTTTTCTGTAACATGTACACCACCTTTGAAACCGTTATTAAAGTGACCTTTACCACGACCACCAGCTAAAATTTGCGCCTTCACTACATATTCTTTGCAATCTACAACGAAAAAAATTGAATTTACAAAACATAAACATAACCTCAAACATTAATTACTAAATTTTTTAAATTCATCCGATGAATCTAAATCAACCATACAAAAATCTTGTATAGCCACACCACTATTTCTCAATAAATGTTTACTTTGATATTCTAAAAGGTTTAAATAACGTACAGGTATCTGAAACAATCAAATTTATAGGTTATGTGAAATTTTTACAATAAAATTCGGCTGTTATTGAGGCTTACATGGACGTTTTTAAATTGTGTTGGTATTTTGCGTAAATTATTCCAGAAATAAAACATTTTTTTTCGGTAAAACGACTATAAATGCAAAATTATTAAATAATAATGGAAGATGAGATAATTTTTGGATCAAAGTCCAGTTTTTGTTCAAACATTAATAAATGATAAAAATGATTGTACTATTGAAAAAAATCGTTATAAACAATTAATTTTTTAAGTAATTAACAATAAATAAATGCTTTTTAACAATAAAAACAAATTTAATTTAAAAAAAATTATACTACCAACATTTGAAAAATAATCAAAAATTGTATTGCCAACTTAAATATCTCAGTCGATTTTTTTTTAAAAATAATCATTTGAGAGTCAAATAAAAATAGAATACTAACAATAATTGCTATTATTTGCATAATAAGTCAATTTTAATTGATTAACAATTGATATAATTTCTAAAAGAAATTATTTTAGAATTGTCTGTAAACGGCGGCAAAATGCGTTTATTTAAATATTCGCTTTATCGATTTTTGGAAAATACATGGATTATTGATAAAAAATATTCATAATAAAATTCATTCTATTGTTAGTAGATTAATTTTATTATATTTTATAATAAAACAAAATCTAGTCTAGATTAGTACAACCGGAAATAAAACAAAAGGTATTAACCGGAAGTTTTACATGGACACAAATTTATTATGATCGCAATGTGTTTTATTATTATTAACGCAGTTTTAACATTGGCCAAATACAATGTAACGGAATAAATTTTAGTAAATTTTTGTTTATTTAATAACGAAAAACGCAATAAATTGTGATATGTTTTGGAAATATTTAAAATATCACTGTTTAATTTATAATTTAATTACATTATCATTATGTCAAAATTGGCGTGATAAACGGCCAACAATTCGTATAAATCAAGGATTATTAGAAGGAGTAAGTTTAAAAAATATTCTATAACTCTATTAGAATTAATAGAAAATTTAAGTCTCGTGTATTTACCGATTCGGGTAAAGCGGTAAATACATTTCTGGGAATACCCTATGCATCACCGCCGATTGGTAACTTAAGATTTGCACCACCACAAAAACATATTGGTTGGAATGGTACACTTCAAGTTACAAATTATGGTGGACGGTGTCCCCAATTACCGATAAAACCAGGTGTTAATGATAATGAAGATTGTCTTTATTTAAACATCTGGACACCAGAGGTGATATTTTTCGATTGATTTCAATAAAAAGTTGATTTGTCGATTTTAGAGTGTTGGCCTTTATGCTCCATTACCGGTCATTATATTTTTTGAAGGCGATAATTTCGATCGTAGTAGCGATTTTCCAATATCTGGTCAAGATTTATCATCTGAAGGATTGATAGTTGTGTCGATTAATTATCGTTTAAATGTTTTCGGATTTTTTTGTTTAGGAACATCAGAAGTACGTGGTAATTTCGGTTTGTTAGATCAATATTTCGGTATACTATGGGTTAAAGAAAATATCAAACAATTTGGTGGTGATTCAGAGAAAATCACACTTTATGGGCATTTTTCCGGGGGTGTTAGTGTTGTTTTCCATATGATATCACCAAGAACTGCCGGTAATTAAAATCTAATAGCTTGCAGTAATGTTTTTGGGGTTACTTTGGGGAAATTTTAGGATTATTCCAAAGAGCTATTATTTCACACGGTAGTGCTATAACACCCTGGCAACTGAATAATGACCCAATTGTGGCTTCCAGGAAAATTTTGAAAATGTTGGGTTGTGATGGTTACACTACAAATCCCTTATACTGTATCAGGACGAAAAGTGTCGAGCATATACTCCAAGCTTTAGCTGAATATTCAGAGGTATTTCTTTTATTAGACAAATTCGATAATCGTTAATTTTGATTAATTAGAATTACATGTGGATTGATAAATTCCTACCTGTGATTGATACCTTTTTACCGGAAGGTAATAGATATTTACCTTTAGAACCTGATAAGGCTATAAAAGAAGGTACCTATTTGCAAGTACCAATTTTGACAGGCATTTCAAAGCCGATAGCTAACGATCAATTCAGTAAGATTTCTTAATTAGAATTAAAATAAAAAATACAATTATTTTTATTGTTAATTAATAGTGCAATGGCTTGAATTGGCGAGTCAAGGTTATCCTCAATTACAACAATATACAGAAAAGGCAAAAATACCTGAAATAGTACGTTTATATCGTTTCAATTCACCTAGTAAAGATCAAATATTTGAATTAATTAAATGGAAATATTTTTCAATAAATCATGGTGATGTACGAATATTATTTGATCAATTAAAAAATTTAGAATTCGAATCTAAAATCCAAGCACCGCATTATTTACAACTTTCGCATTTATTATCATCATACGTTCAACCGATTTATGTTTATTTCATGGATGATATCGGTTTCGTTCCAAATACAACAGGTAATTATAAACTTAGTTACACATGGGCGCGATCTGCCGGATGCGGCTAGCCGTTCGCGATTTTTACATTTGTGACATTGTATGTGAGACTGCGCGAGCGGTAGCTCGTTCGCCGCATGTGACAGGTCGCGCCAGTAGTTGATATGAGTAACGGGTGATCTAAATTATATTTATTGTAGATCCACTAATTACAAGTGATTTATTACTAATTTTTGGTCCAATTCTTTTAAAGCAAATCAGTCGTAGACGATTTAATCAAAATGAAATGAATTTAAGTCGAATATTGAAACAATTTTGTTCAAATTTTGTTATTTTTGGGTAAAAATTAAAAAAGCAAAAACACCTATAGTTGTCAATAATTAATTAATAATTATTACAGAAATCCAACACCAACAAATCAAATTATTGAATGGCGAAAATATACAAGTAATGATTATTTTATTAAACAATTATCAATGCCTAATTCTAATAGCAATAAATTTGATAAAAATCAATTGGAAAATATTGTATTTTGGAATCAATTATTACCAAAATTAGCAACAATTAAAAATAATTTATCGAATTATATTCCGAAAGAATTACAAAATAGTCCTGGTATTAGAAAATAATTTAAAATATTCTACACAAATCTTGCATTAGATATTCAGATTGAGATCAAGATTTGTGCAGAATAGCGTTATTCATTAATTTAATAGCGAAATTAATAATTCTCTTTGTTTAGATCCAGCTGCTGGTTTTCGACATGCCATGTATACATTAGTAGCATTAGTTATAGCATTACTAGCATTACTGTTAATTTGTATTGTGTTATTGAAGAAACGATCAAAAGAAAGGGAAAGTCAATTACACATGAGCTATTAATTCGATTGTTGTAAAATTGTTTTATAAATAAAACGTTTCTGAATTTTATAGTTTCTCATTTATTTCACATAAAATACAGTGAAACTTCCGTAACGTGAACGAATTCTCTCATATGAGAACTTTTACTTTATTATGGGATGCTGTTGTTTGTCATAATCAAAATAAAAATTAAATAACATTATAAAGCCGGGATCCCACGGCGCGTGTTTCGGCGAGCCACGAACTAGATTCGGCAAGCCATAAACCAAACTCGACGAAGCACGCGCCGTGGGCATTCATTTCTCGCTCGGCTCGGATAGCTTGTGCTTTCTCACCAATTATCGATAAATTTGGCACGAGTCAAAGAGAAAACGAGCCTCTTCAGGCTTGGCTCGTCGTACGTCGGACCTGATCCATAGGCAAATGCAAGTACGTCACACGTCAGTATCGCCCAGATTGTCGTTGATAGATGTGGTTATTTTTTTTATAATAAATGAATAAATAAATGAATTTCTGTCGTTTTATGAAGGGGGGGTCAGCGATATGGAATCCAAGACGTTTAAACCATAAAAACAGAAACCTTGTTCACGATACTTGGAGACGCATAGAGGGGTAACTAAACTGGACTACGACACTGAGAAGACTCGGGCAATACTTGTCAAGTCAACAGCAATCACACGCGTCGTGGGAATATGATCGCCGAGCCAAGCGTCCCCAAGCCCGAGGCACGAACTAGGCACGCCAAATCACGCGCTGTGGGATTCCGGCTTAAGGTGAAACACTCTATATGCCACATATAGAAGTCGCTTCTTAGCAAAGCATATGCAAAGATATTTGGCAATAGCTTTACATAATTGCTTATTTATCCAAATATAGTAAGTTTTTTTTTTAAATACACAGTGTAACTTATAAAAAAAAGACAGGCGAGAAGTGGATTTATTGCGAATGTAGAGAATATTGCAAATTTAATCTTGTAAACCCGTTCTAAATCAGTTTATAGAGAATCGGTTGTTGTAAATCTTTGCATTTAAAATCTACCTGTCAAGCTATCAAAGCTGACTATTTTAAGGAAAATAATAATAATAATAACAACTATATAACATCATTGTCGGATAAAAGTTCCGTCTTTATGTCTTTGAAGTTAATTTATTTATAATTACCAGTCTTCATTAGTTCTATCTATATTTATGATTCTGTTGAATTTTTTAAGAGAAAAAAAATGATTCATTTCCGTTTATCGATTAATCATTTGATTCAACAACATTAGAAGAAAAACAATTGTCATCTACAATATTGTGACTAACAAGTAAAATAAAAAAATAATAATAATAAATATATATTCATGAAAAATCTGGCAATTTTCCAAAACAATTCTTTAAATAAATAAAACAAAAAATTCCAGAATAAAAATACTGAAAAATTAGCTATTTTTCCATTTATCCAGGTATAAATAATGTATTTATTGTTTAATAAACGGACATTGACTGTTTTAATTCGTAAATATTTGCCTGATTGGCAACGATTTATAAAATCAAAATAATTTCGAAAAAAAAAATAAATAAATAGCCATATGTTTGTAGTAATTTCGATTAAAGTCGTAGAATGTATGTTTAGCGCAATACATCCATATAAGGTGGTGAAGCTTATTTTTCAGGTCACATTACTCACAATATAGACAAATATAGTTTAATTATAATATGTTACTATTTAGAGATTAAAATCAAATAAATTTCAACCGATATCGTCGAAAATTCATAAAAAACGCTAGCACCTTTAGAACTGTTCCTGAGAATTTGATAGTAATAGTGCTAAAGATAGCCAATTTTTCGACATATTTCAAATATATTTGATAGTACAATTCAATATAATTGTTAATAACATAGATAAATTAAATAAAATTAAACATATGATATAAGATATTGAACTGAATAATACTGAAAAAATAGTGGGGTTAAGTTTTAAGACAATCTATAAACAACCAAACTCATGGACGATGTTCTATTCTTAGTTTCATACATATCTTTAGTTTTAAGTCGTGTTCAAACCTTCTACCACATCGAAAGTGTTATAAAAGTGCAATGATTTTACGGTGGATCATTTAAAATTAATGACAAAATAATCGGTAAGTTTAGCCCTTTTAATTATCACAAAAATGACTACAATTTTATTTTTCTCTAAAATCAAACACGAAATTTTTTCGAATATGATAACAAATCAAAATTGTGATAAGAACAATTCAATGGTGGAGAATTTCTTTTAAGTTTTGCATTGAAAAAAAAAAGAAGACCACAACCACATCCGTTATTTGTTAATTCATCGCTGCGTTTTTTCGCTATTTTTGCATAACAACTAGTTTATTAGAGATTTTTCGATTATTTTTTTTTTTGTCTAACTACAAAATAACCCTACGACAATAATAAGGTAAGTCGAATGGTCTTGATAAATTGTTTATTTATATATCAAGAAAAATAATTGGAAACTATTCAAATGCAGGACAAGTTCGTTATAAATAGATTAATAAATAGGATAGATTTGCATTGTCGATAATAAGTCAGCATCTGTAATTTTTTATAATTAATTTAAAACAATTACCTTGAATTAGTTTGTTTTTAGGGTGAATCTCTTTTAAAAATAGCCCCCCCAAACCTTGGCAAAAGAGATTTTTGTTTTGACTTAATTATCATAGAATCCTTCATTATTCAAGTAAATGAAGCGATTTTTTTATTATTGTTTTTTCCCTAATACGCCCCTGATTATTACAAGAAAACACGTGCTATTGTTAACGTTTTTATATATACATTGAAACAATTTTTATTATAGTTTTATTTTTTGATTGTGTTCAAAATTGACCAATTATTAATAATTTGTAATCAGTACAAAGGACTAATTGTATTGAATGGATAAGTGTAGATAAGAGTAGATAAAACTGCACTTGAGTGCAATAAACTATGTATAAGTTGAAAAATATTTTAGTTTTTTTTTTTAAAAACAATCATAAAAAATAATAGGAAAATTTTCTTAAGATTTACAATCAAGAGTCAAAAGGCTATAAAAATCCCGATTGTAGTTTTTGTCTAGATCGTAAAACACCCTGAAGCCGGTTCTGTTGTTTTACTTTTTTTTTTGAAAAAAAATCATGGTAGCTGATGATTATTTTTTTAATTGTGGTGGGTGTATGCATCAGTGGTTGTGTTTACAGGGGTCATAGGTGAAACTTTATATATAATTGGTCATCTACAGAGGTCTCTCTACTAGAAGGAAAAGATGAGCGAGTTTCCCTACCCAAACACCGGTTACGAACCGGTCGAACCATGTATGCAGCAGCAGCAACAGCAACAACGAGGCGATGTTAACTATTGTGAGTTTAATGACGAGGACGAAATGGTGACGACTGAACGTGAATTAGCTGAGGACGCCCAATGGAAGAAAATACAACAAAATACATTTACAAGATGGGCAAATGAACATTTAAAAGTTGCTGAAAAACATATTACAAATTTAGAAACAGATTTAAGTGATGGTTTACGTTTAATAACATTAATTGAAGTATTAGCTGGTAAACGTTTACCTAAATATAATAAAAAACCAGCTTTCCGTTCACAAAAATTAGAAAATGTATCTGTTGCATTGAAGTTCCTGCAAGATGATGAGGGCATACGTATCGTCAATATTGGTAAGTGTATTTTATTTTAAAATAAACAATTTATTTTATTTTAATAATAATAATAACAATAAAAATATTAAGTTTGTGCGCGTATTTATTGCAAAATTCCAGAGCGCTAAACCGGCTCGCAACATACATTTCATCCAAATATAATTCAAAACACATTGCCGGAATTTTACTTATTTTATTTACATCCCGGAAAAACAAAGAAACATTTATTTCTTAATAATTTCTCTAATATTTATTTAAATAAATCGAATATTTTGTTAAATCTTATCTTATCACAAAACCTAACAATTTGAGTTTATTTGAAAATGTACACAAAAACATTATGTCATCGCTATATACAGTTTATCATTTATAATTAACGAATTTTGCAAATATCTTATTTATTATTCATCAATGATACAACTATCACTGGAATTGTATAATGATGACCACATCTATTTATATATCTATTGTCATAAAAAATAGCGCCAAATTTTTATCTTAAATTGAATTAATTAAATTGTTACAAAACTGAAAGTAGTTTGTAACAATTTTTATTTTTTTTATTTTATTTTTTATTTTTTAAAACAAAAAGAAATAAAATCTGAATGGTTAACGAGATGGGTTTGAAGTATTACAAGGCCGATGGCGTCAGACCCATGATAAAAATACTCCATATACAGAATAATTTTGTAGAAAAAAAAATGAAGGTGCTATTATTATTATTATTATTATTATTATTGTTGGGGAGGGGTCAAGTTTAGTGCAAAATATTTTACAACAATTAGTATTACATCATTCTTATAAATACAGGTTTTTTTTTTAACAACAATGATGCAAAATTTCTCGAAATCTTATTAAAAAAAAACAATACAATTAAATGCAATCAATGTTTGATTTATCGTTAACGGAAACCAAAACTTCCTTTTTTTTTACTCTCCCCTTGACTTTAATTTCATATTAGAAAATGTTAGAAGTTGTATTGAAAGAAAAATAAAAAGGTGCAGTCAGCAAATTCACCGTGAAGGTCCTGCAAAATATTAATTTTCATTTGTAAAATAAATCCAACAATATAAATTGTTTAATTAACAACATACACATACACAGACATTATTAACACAACAAAAGGTCGGCGACCAGAAATTTCGTAAATAATTTGACGAATCGACAATTTTATAAAAATAACCATAATTTCTGATAAGAATTCAATTGTGTTGTTGTTATTTATATGGAATAAATAAAAAAATAATATTTGTTAATAAATTAGTCAGAGATGAGTTATAAATTGATTTCTAGCCTTGAACTTCATTTGACTCTTATGTCTGATAAATTCACTTTTGGAATTATTTCGAAATTTTCTTTTTTAAAATAGAATTTATTGAATTTTTCTCTTCCTGCATATGTATTGGTTAGTTGGAAATCTTTGACTGTATCTGGACGCCTTCACATTTATGGAAATTACGACGAGACGATCTCTCTTCAAATCGTTTCTCCTTGGCCGTCTCTTTAGATATAGACCCAGTTTACGTTGTTCTACATTTGTTTTATGTGTTTTAACGATAAATTTAATGAATTTCCGATTATTTTTCTGGTCTAATTTCCCAGTAAAATTCCATTAACTTTCTATTAAAATTTCTAATAAATCTTATCAAACAATACGTGATTATTTTGTTTTACAATTAGATGAATCAATAAATTTCTGTATGATTTGTTACAGATTCAAGTCATATTGTAGACTGTAAATTGAAATTAATATTAGGCTTAATATGGACGTTAATTTTACATTATTCAATATCGCTGCCAATGTGGGAAGGCGAAGACGATTTAAACAACAGCGGTACAGAACCCACACCCAAACAAAGGTGACTATACATCAATAAAACCGCTAACTTTCCTCATTATTACTACTTTTCAAAATAAAAATTATAGACTCATGAACTGGATCCATACAAAAGTACCAGATTTACCAATAAAGAATTTCACAACTGACTGGAATGATGGTAAAGCTGTTGGTGCTTTAGTTGATGCTGTTGCACCGGGTCTTTGTCCTGATTGGCCGGTAAATCCGATTAAAAAACCCTATAATAATCAAAAATTTTTACAAAATTCTCTATTATTAGGATTGGGATCCAAATGATTCAATACAAAATGCTTCAGAAGCAATGGGCTTAGCTGATGATTGGTTGAATATACCACAATTAATAAAACCAGAAGAAATGGTAAATCCAAATGTTGATGAACAATCAATGATGACATATTTATCACAATATCCAAATGCAAAATTAAAACAAGGTGCCCCATTAAGACCCCGAACTAGTCCAAATAAGTAAGTATACAGCAATATCAAAAAATAATCGAACTATTTTTTTTATTTAAAAAAAAATATAAATCGATTTAATTAATATTATTTCTTTGTTTTAAATTCAGAATTCCCCCTCCTAGGTAAGTCGAGATGTCGAAAAAATATAGAAAACAAAAAAAAATATAGCATTAACTATTGGTTTTCTTCCATATAGTGCCGAACTAACCGATTTATCGATTAATAATTTCATTGTGTTTAGCTATTTTTCGTTGTTGTTTCTTTTTTTTTATTATTATTTATTTTTTACTCTAGTTGTATTCCATTTTAATTTTGCTTTTCTCTAAAACAAATCTAAATTTACAGAGTACGAGTTTATGGTCCTGGTATTGAACCAACTGGTCCAGTTGTTGGTGCACCAGCCAATTTCACCGTTGAAACATTTTCAGCTGGTAAAGGTCAAGTTGATGTAATTGTTGAAAATCCAAAAGGACAAAAGGAACCAGTTGAAGTTCGTTTTAATAATGATAGAAATTTGACATATTCGGTTGCGTATACACCGCAATTAGAAGGCAATTATAAAATTACGGTTAAATTTGCTGGACGTGAAGTACCAAAAAGTCCTTATACAGTTAAAGTTGAAGGACATGCAGGTGATCCAACAAAAGTAACAGCATCAGGACCCGGATTACAACCGGATGGTATTTGTATAAATCGTCCAACGTATTTTGATATCTTTACAAAAAGTTTGTTAATTTGTTGATTTGGAAATTCGTCAAATTGGTTTATTGATTTTTTGTTTTTTTTTTCAATTTCTAGATGCTGGCAAAGGTGTTCCTGAAGTTATAATCCTCGATCCATCCGGTAATAAGAACTCAATTCCAGTAAAAGTTCGTCAAACAACTCCGGATGTTTGGCGTTGTGAATACATATCGCCTACAGTCGGTTTACATTCCGTTAATATATTTTTTGCCGGCCAACCCATTCCAAATAGTCCATTTGGTGTACGTATATCACCTGTATCTGATGCTAGAAAAGTTCGTGCTAGTGGCCGTGGCCTTCAGCCAGCTGGAGTTCGTGTTAAAGATGATGCTGATTTTCGTATTTATACTGAAGGTGCCGGTGAAGGACATTTAGATGTTCAAATAATCGGACCTGGTGGTATTAAAGAAACTTGTAAATTAACGAAAATTGATGGAACAACCTATTCTGCTGTTTATCATCCAATGAAAGAAGGTCGATATCGAATAATGATAACATTCGGTGGACAGGAAATTTATAAATCACCATTTGATGTTAATGTTGGTCCTTATAAAGAAACAGCAATACGTGCATATGGTCCTGGATTAGTTGGTGGTGTTACTGGATATCCAGCTTTATTCGCTGTCGAAACAAACGGTGAAACTGGAGCTTTAGGTTTTAGTATTCAAGGTCCATCACAAGCGAAAATCGAATGTCATGATAATGGTGATGGTTCAGCTGATGTTAGATATTATCCGACAGCACCTGGTGAATATGCCGTCCATATTTTGTGCGATAATGAAGACATTCCTCATAGTCCTTATATTGCTCAAATCTTGCCACATACCGATTATTATCCGGAAAAAGTCGACGTTTACGGACCTGGAATTGAATCAACAGGGGTACAAAAAAATGTTCCAACAAAATTCATGATTGACACAAGAAAAGCCGGATCTGCTCCGTTAGATGTTCAAATAACTGACGTTAATTGCAATAAAGTCGATGTTAAATTAAATGAAAAACCAGATGGTACAATTGAAGCCTCTTATGTGCCTTTAAATGGAAGTCGGCATACAGTTCAAGTTAATTACGGAGGTGTTTCTACTAGAAATTCACCATTTAGAGTATATGTCGGGGAGCCTGTTGATGCCTCTAAAGTCCAATGTTTTGGACCTGGAATTCAAGATGGAGTCAAAGCAAATACTCCAACACATTTCAACATAGACACTCGGTAAAACATAACTATCATAAAATCTATATAACATTTACCAATAAAAATGTTCAAATATAGGGAAACGGGAGAAGCAGAATTAGACGTTTTCTTAATCAATGAAGATACACGCCAACAAATTCCTGTAAAATTAATTGATAACGGTGATAGAACATATACTGTAGAATATGAAACACCTCAATCAGGAGTTCATACAGCTACCCTTCAATATAATGGAACTACAGTTCCCAGTACACCAATTAAATTCCGTGTTGTACCTAATGTTGATGTTTCAAAAATTAAAGTCGACGGATTAGAACCAAGTAAGTGTTATGATCTATATAAATATTTGTAAAAACACAAAAACTCAGTAAAACTCACCAGTCAACTTTTTAAATAACCCCTGTAACATAACTCTAATAGAGTAGTTGAAACGAAGACCATTGGATGGCAGCACCAATAATTGTTTCTAAATTACACAATTAATTTTATGATATCATAGTTAATTATTATTATATGACACATATTTTCGATGAAATATTGCATTTTTTTTTTAAAAAAAAGTAAATTTATTCATGTAATTCCAGTTTAATTCTTAATTTTTGTATGTGGATTAGCGCACTCTGGTGGTTCATTCTATAATCTAAATGATTTCATTATACATGGTGCAACAAAAATTAATATTTGATAAAGAGTTTTACTGTAGGTTCTTTTATGTTATCTAATGGATAATTAAAACGATTTCATTAAAATATTTAGCGGCTCCTGTAAATAGCTTACAACAATTCAGAGTAATAACACAAGATGCAGGTAAAGCTGAATTTTCAATATCAATAACAAGTCCATCAGGAAGTAAAGTAAAAGCACATGTAATACCAACACACGAAGGTTATTTAGTTAATTTCACCCCAACCCAATTAGGTGAATATTTATTAGGAATATCATTTGGTGGTGAACCAATATCACATAGACCATTTAAATTAACATGTTTAACTGGAAGTGATCCATTAAAAGTGAAAGCTTCCGGTCCTGGTTTACATAGAGGAATTGTAAATCGACCTGCTGAATTTATGATTGATACTAGAGGTGCAGGTCAAGGTGGTTTAGGGGTGACTGTTGAAGGACCATGTGAAGCGGCAATTAATTGTCGTGATAATGGTGATGGTACATGTTCTGTTGCATATTTACCAACTGAAATTGGTGATTATGGTATAAATATTACATTTAATGATCAACATATACCTGGTAGTCCATTTCAAGCTATTATTGTACCAGAAGTTGATATGAATAAAATTAAAGTTTCTGGAAGTGGAATACAACTTCATGGTAAACCGGTGTGCAAAAAAAAACCAAATGCTTGGACCAACTACCAAACAAATAACGTTTTGTTGTTTTCTATTTAATTAACAGATTAATTCTTCTTTTTTTATTTTTTTTTATTTATTTTTTATTTTCTAGTTGTTGATACTATCGCATGAGTTTTGTTGTTTTTGATAAACTTTTAGGATCATTGTTTACAATTTCGGTAAATTTCAGGTGTTTTTGTGGACTCTCCTACTGATTTTCTGGTTGATACTAGAGGCATTCCAAAATCTGGAGATGATGGTAAAGTGACATGTACAATAACAAATCCATCTGGAGCTCAGACTGAAAAATTGGTAACTCCACTACTTGATGGTACATATAAAGTTAGTTATACACCATTCGAAGAGGGCCGTCATACAATCGATATTTTCTATGACAATGTTCCTGTTCCTGGATCACCATTTATTGTTAATGTTCGTCGTGGTTGTGATGCTAAAAAATGTATAGCATACGGTCCTGGATTAGAAAATGGAATTCTAAATAAATCTAATGTATTTACTGTGGAAACTAAAGGTGCTGGTACTGGTGGTTTATCTTTAGCAATTGAAGGACCATCAGAAGCAAAAATGACATGTAAAGATAATAGAGATGGTTCATGTTCAGTTGAATATGTACCAACTGAACCTGGTGAATATGATGTTGCAATTAAATTTGCTGATCAACATATAAATGGATCACCATTTAAAGTGCAAGTTGTTCCTGATATTGATGAGAAAATGGTAAAAGCATTTGGACCTGGATTAGAAACATCTAAATGTCGAACTGGTATACCAACGAAATTTACAATTGATGCATCTAAAGCTGGTCCAGCACCTGTTGCTGTTAATATAACATCAGATCAAAAACCATTACCAAGACGACCAGAAGTTAATGATAATGGTGATGGTACATTTGATGTTACTTATATACCACCAAATGAAGGTGCAAATTTAAAAGCACAAATCATGTATAATGGTAAAGATATACCAAATAGTCCATTTCCAATAAAAGTTCGACCAGTTTGTGAACCGGAACGTGTTAAATTAAGTGGACCTTGTATTGATGAAAATGGTATACCAGCATCTATACCAACAACATTTTTAATTGATACCAATGATGCTGGTTATGGTGATTTAAATGTTCAAATATTAGGACCTGATGGTAATCCAAGACCTGTTAAGATTACCGATAATGGTGATGGTGTATATAGTGCTACTTATACACCGGATGATTGTGGACGTTATAAAATCGATATAAAGTATGGTGGACGTGAAATTTCAAAAACACCAATACCTGTCCAAGCTTACGCCATCGGACATGTAAGCATTATTGATTTTTATTTATTAGTAAATTTTATTAATAAAAATCCAATAATTTAGGCGGAAAAATGCAAAATTACGGAAGGCATAGAAAGAACATTATGCAGTGGTGAATCGTACTGTATTACAGTCAATACTGAAAATGCAGGAAATGGAGCTGTTACTTGCAGAATTCGATCAACTAGTGGCAGGTAAGATAATTGAAATTTTTCAAACATTTTTTTGAAACAATTCAAAATTGATTTTCCAGCGATTTGGATATTAATATTGTCGATAATGGAGATGGTACAGTTAGTATTTATTATACAGTCAAAGATGCCGGTGATTATACCATTAATATCAAATTCGGTGGACAACCGGTACCTGGTGGTTTCTACACGTTTACGGTAAGTCATGTTGTTATTTTTAATAAAATATTTTCCAGAAAATATCGATTACATTCAGGAAAAGTCAACATCTGTGTTGAAATATTGCGCTAAATTTGTATCGATTAAAGTTGACAATATTTAAAAATAAATTCATTTTATTTATAGATTTTTGTGAAAGTAAAAACGGTGAACGTTATAGAAAAAAAATTAATTTTACATTTTTCCAATTCATGAAATTTTGAAAATAAAAATATTTTTTAGGAAAATCGTAACTGGAATATAATTCGCATAGTTTTCTAGTCATTTCATATTTTTGCTTGAAAAATACTCTAATTGCGCACACACACACTACTTATCCAAGGTTCTATAAATGCTATATTTATAATTATGGGGGAGCAGATTATTAATAATTAATCCCCTTTTTGGGAACGATGAACAATCATCAAATATTTAACGTATTTTAGGCGAATTTTTGAAATATTCACCTTCCTAATGATGATAATCTATTGCTATTGTTGTAGTTGCATTTCTTATAACAACGATCTAGGAATTTAATTAATAATAAACAGTACTTAAAAATAGTTTGCTGTGCAACACCATCTGGCACTTCTTCACTTTTGTTTAAATTTTCGAATTTGCACAAATCATTAGAAAAATTTAAAGGTAAATCATGTGTATGATTTGCGTTCAAAATTGAAATGGCGAAAAATTAACAATCCAAAAATAGTGGTTTTACGTTGAAATAAAGTCGCCCTATATTAGTTTGATACAATTCTATTTAGTTTAATCGAAATACTAACGCAAAATGTGGGTGTAAAATTTAAGTATAAAGCTGTTCTTCATCATTATTATTATAATAATTTGCAAAATATTTTAGTATTTTATATATTGGCAACCATACGTATATTCATTACATTTAATGCCATGAACTTGGATTATAACAATTCCAGCTATTATCTTGAAATATCTCAAATTTTTGGCTAACCATTTCATATGTAAAACTAGACAGGAACGTTTTCGTCACAAAATTGCCCCTCTACTGAAAACATTTGAAATTTACGAAATAAAAAAAAAGCTCCACCTCCTCCACAATAATCAAAAATTCTAATAATCGATTTCAACGTTAATCTTAATTAAGTTCTGATAAATCTACAGTTATTAAAGGATAAATTGGTGAATTTTTGATTTTCATTTTGTTTTTTTCATTAATGAATTTGCTATAAAATTTGTATATTTTGGAAAAATTTTTGATAATGGGCGGTGACTTTTATAGGAAAAAAAAACGGAAACAATCGAAATTTGCCGAAGTTTTGTCGAGCTTTATTCTTTTCAGTACCCACTATATAGATTTGAAATTTCTATATGCATGTAATTTAATTGTCTTCAATCTTCAAAGAGAACCATTTCTCTACTGATTCCAGTTGAAGGTAATAACGACTTCTATCGATTAATTTTGATAATTCTAACATAATTGTTTATTGAAATTAACTAAATTACTAATCTAATTTAGTATCAATTAATTGAAATTTTTACTAAAAATAGTCTGTTAATCTGATATTGTAAACATCTAATGGGTTAATTTATTAAACTGACAATTTTTCAATTTTTACCATGTTCCCAATTAGTTTTACTTGTCGTTCTTGTCAACACCGACAAATGATTTTCTACAAAAAACAATCAATGTTTAAACGTTTGCCAAAATTAGTCCGGAAGTGTTCGTTGATCCATCCATATATGAAGAATCTTCTTCAATTTCAATGATTATAAAAAACTCAAATTTTTTTGTGGGTAAAAAATGTAAGATTTTGGCCCCCAAACTCTCGACTATAATTATAGAAAAAGCTCAATAATGAAAGATGGATTGGTTATTTAGTAACTCGAATTTTCGTGCAAGAAATTTAATCCATTTTTTGCTATAATAAAATCGAAAATAGTTTTTTTTTTAGTTTTAATTAGCATTTAAATGATGGAAATAGAAATTTTTATTTGATATAAACGTAGCCAAAACCTAATCTAACGTGGCTCTAAAATTGTATTTACCACGATACTATATGAGAAATTATAAACAGGTGGATGTTAAAATAAATAACATTTGAAATTTCTGCATTAGTTACATCAAATCTTATTAACAACAAGATTTTTCTATATAAATCAACGATTAGCCAAATATACAAATTAACACTAATACAATAATTAACAAATAATTAAGACAACAATTTATTATTTGTTTTGAATTAGGATTAATTAATTAATTAATTAATCAATTAATGATCAAAATGTAAACATTTTTCGTATATAACAAATTGGCAGGATTTATTTATTTTAAAAATTTTCCGGAACACAATTCTACATCTGTTCACAACTCATCAAACTAATAATTCGCATAATAATAAGACAATAGTGCTTTGAGATACATTTATAAATTTAATACGGTCAACGAAAATAGAACAAAATATATGAAAATGAAAATTTATTGATGTAAAACAAAATAAATTTTATTCTTAATTGTTAATAATAATAGTAAGTTGTTCTGTTTTTGTTTGTGAAAATATTGTGGTTTTACGAAATTACGGTTATAAAAGTCGTCTTCCTTTTATTAAAAGGATACACGAGAACGTTCCAAATTCTTCAAAAGCGCTAAATCCGACCCTGTTATCACTCTATTATTAACTCAATTGTTTCTATTGAAAGCACAGAAAGAGCAAATATTCTCACATTTATATCTGTATCTTTATAACGAAGGAATCGCATTAATCCAGGATTAGTGCTGTAATTGGTTATTTTCTACAATATCGATTTAGCATTCCGGAAGTGAAAGTGACAACAAATGCGCTCTATTCTAGTATTGTTGTTTTTAAATTGTCAAATTATCTAAATCCTACTGGATGAATTATAGAAAAAATGTCACATTTTTCAATTGTTGTATACGTGACCCAAAGCACTGAATAATTTTTGAACTTTGCCAATAATTTAAACCAAAAACCCCATTTATTATTATTATTTTTTTTTTTTGTATAATCCAGATTTTGGCTCAAATCTCTTATTGCTCAATTTTTTTGTTACATGTTTCTTTTTCACAAATTTCTTTCAAACAGATGTTTCTAGATTTCTACAAATTGTTCAATCATTTTTTCCCCCATTCTAAACAAATCTAACTTTTTTGCTGAAATATTCGTTATTATTTATTGTTTTTATGATTTATATATAAAATCGAATTTATTTTCATTGAATGTATATCTGTGGAAAGATTGTGATGATAAAACAAAACAAAACAAAAAAATTAATAAATAAAATGAAACAAACGTGGTCTTTGTGTTAGCAAAAATTTTCAAAGCGGGTGGTGACAACTAGAGCATACTAAAAAAATTTTTTTGTATATTTTGGCACGAATCTTCCCATTTCGTTTTCATTTGTAACAATTTCATTTCGTACCTGTTTCTTGACTGACAGATATAAAAAATGATTTGTTTATTTAAAAAAAAAAAATACATATTTTAGGCTGAAGAAGTTAGTAGTAAATCAGAAAAAACAACAGTCACTGAAACAGCTTCAAAGAAAACTTCAAGCCAATCAAAACAGACTTTCCGGCCTTTGAACTTAGATAATATACCATTACCAAGTACTGGAGGACACGTTACAGGTAAACAAATCGATAATTGTTTTATAAAGATAGACAATATATTATAGCGGCAATGTTGGCATAATTTAGCAAATTGTAAACAATAGCGTTGCCGCATTATCTTGTGTCTATCTTTCTGAAACAAATTCTAGTCTTTAATTTTCATCTTTTGGCGGACGAATTTGTTTTTCTCCAAAAAATTCCTTCAAATATTTCACATTCGTAAAAAAAAAAGAAACGAATGAAATTCCTCCCTGGTCGCAACCTAATTTTTACATCAAAAATGTTATTTGATTATTTTTAGATGTCAAATATTAAACACCTTGCTTATTTTTTGACCAGCTGTCCAGATATTCATTTATTTAATAAGCATATTTGAAATTATATATTTACCCTGAAAATTCAGTTAGCATTTAGTTTCCTTCAGTGTCGGTCTTTATTAAAAAGAAAAAAAAAACGAATTTATTCAGAATTGCGTATTTTTACTGTTGAAATAATGATTTAAAATGTTCACTTGGTTAAATATTCCAACACCAATAGAGGAAGATTGGTCAGAAATATCAAATTTTTATAAAAATTCCTTAAAAACAATCACTCATTCAGAAATAGATTGTGAAGAATTTCCTATTGTTTATTGTAACATACCATCAATATCAATTAATTGTGAAGATTCTGATATTGATATTGCCTCTATAACGATTTTATCGTGTTATTCAATTTATACACATAAAGGTATTTATAAAATCATTATCAACATAAAAATATTTTTGATAAATTCCAGCTGAAATTAAAATGCCAAGCGGAAACGTTGATAAACCAGTTATCGAAGATAATCATGATGGTACTGTTACCATTCGTTATGATCCCCGTGAAGAAGGTCTACATGAATTAGCTGTAAAATTCAATGGTGAACATGTACAAGGTTCACCTTATAAAATCCATGTAGATTCAATTAGTTCCGGTTATGTGACAGCTTATGGTCCTGGATTGACTCATGGTGTATCTGGTGAACCGAGTAATTTTACAATTTCAACTAAAGGCGCCGGTGCTGGTGGTCTTTCAATGGCCGTTGAAGGACCTAGTAAAGCTGAAATTAGTTGTCATGATAATAAAGATGGTACTGTATCTGTTTCTTATCTACCAACAGCACCTGGTGAATATAAAATTTCTGTACGATTTGGTGATAAACATATAAAAGGATCACCATTTAATGCTAAAATAACTGGAGAAGGTAGAAAACGTAATCAAATATCTGTTGGTTCATGTAGTGAAGTATCATTACCTGGTAAAATATCTGATGCTGATATACGTTCATTGAATGCATCAATTCAAGCACCTAGTGGTTTAGAAGAACCATGTTTCTTAAAACGTTTACCAACTGGTAATATTGGTATATCATTTACACCTAGAGAAATTGGTGAACATGTTGTGTCTGTTAAAAAAATGGGTAATCATATTACAAATTCACCATTTAAAATTAATGTATGTGAACGAGAAGTTGGTGATGCTAGAAAAGTTACAGTATCAGGAAATGCATTAAAAGAAGGCAAAACGCATGTTAACAATACTTTCACAGTTGATACAAGAAATGCCGGTAAATTCATAAAAAATCCACAAAAAAAAAACATCAAAAATTAATCAAAAATATGTTAATTAGGTTTCGGTGGATTATCTTTATCGATTGAAGGTCCAAGTAAAGCTGAAATCCAATGCAACGATAACAGTGATGGTACTTTGAATATTTCTTATAAACCAACAGAACCAGGTTATTATATCGTTAATTTGAAATTTGCTGATCACCATGTCAACGGATCACCTTTTACGGTCAAGGTAATTATCAATTATTTCACAAAAAAAATTTAATTTATTGTTTGATAACAAAAATATTAGGTCACCGGAGAAGGTACAAATAGACAACGAGAAAGAATCCAAAGACAACGTGAAGCTGTTCCTATAACTGAAGTTGGAAGTCAATGCAAACTCACATTCAAAATGCCTGGTAATTTTTTCTTTAATTTCAATACACAATTAAATCTGGATACATTCGTTTAGCCCAGATTTAATTATTATTATTATTATTATTATTATTATTTATGATAACACGATCACTTTTAATAATTTCAATTATAAAAATTGTAGGTATTACATCATTTGATCTAAGTGCCACTGTAACATCTCCTGGTGGTGTTACTGAAGATGCTGTTATCAACGAAGTACAAGATGGTCTTTATGCTGTACATTTCGTACCAAAAGAACTGGGCGTTCATACTGTTTCTGTTAAATACAAGGATATCCATATTCCTGGTAATTACAATTTTCAAACAACTATAGAACCAATAATAATGATGTTTATAATTCAATTTTAGGTTCTCCATTCCAATTCACTGTAGGACCATATCGTGATCATGGTGCTCATTTAGTTAAAGCCGGTGGTGCTGGTTTGGAACGTGGTGAACAAGGTGAAATTAACGAATTTAATGTATGGACTAGAGAAGCTGGAAGTGGACAATTAGCTATATCTGTAGAAGGTCCTAGTAAAGCTGAAATTAATTTCACAGATCGTAAAGATGGTTCTTGTGATGTATCTTATAAAGTATCCGAACCAGGTAAGTGTATTACTGGTTGTATAACTACACATAATCTACAGGGGGCATTCGAAATTATTTTATTCTAAAATAAAATTTATTAATTAATTTTATTCTATATTATCATTCATTAATGAGATTTAGATGTTTTTTCAATGGAAAGCTATTAATTGTATAGTAGTAGACTACTATTGGCTATTTATCAGATTCTTTTTAGATAAATCAACAATTAGAGCTTTGCCAAAACGTATTTCAATAAAATACCGGATGCATGCACATTGTTGCAATAAAATCGATTTATCTCATGGAAAAAGACAAAAAAAAAAACTGTAGATTTATTACTAGCATAACTAATGTCTTGTGATTTGCGAAAGACTTCATTATTAGTGTTCTACTGAATCTGTCAGTGTTATAATATTTCCTTTTTACTTTTTTGTGTAATTATTTATTGGCATTTAGCCCACATTAAAAGTTCTATATTTTTAGAAAAATGACAAACTGTCATGTGAATAAAATAAATTTTATCATTACCAATTTTTGACAACAGTTATACACATATTTCACAAGAAAAATAAAACGAAAAACTTGTCCAAATCTTGATTAGTAACCTTATTGGAGGTGTTTTGATGATGATTAATTTTAAAATAATATTTATGAAATAAATGTGTACGTTATTTATGTAAATATATTTATTACTGAGTTTATTTTTCTTTGGCATTGATCCAAGTTAAGATTTCATGGCATGTTTTAAAGTGTGTTATGCTGTGACAAAAAAATAACTTCAAGGTAGTTTTGAAATGTTAAATATAGAAAATTGAATCATATATTTAATAGTTAGTAGGATATTTTTCATATGACTTAAGTGATCAGCCAATCTATATACCTACTTTACTATAATATTAACAGTCAATGTTTCCATTGTTATTTATTGATAAACAAATACTAAATAATGTATAAAGTGAGTCAGGAGATAAATTTAGATACACCACCACCGGCTGATGATAACGAAGGTTTTTTTTTCTTATATAAAAAAAGTTGTTGGATTTTTTAGTGTATATGTGTGATAACAGTAGATTTTGTGTGACAGGTGAATACCGTATTGGATTGAAATTCAACGATGAACATGTGCCTGATTCACCATTTAAAGTCTACATATCACCAGCTGTTGGCGATGCCCATTTATTAGAAGTCATCCAATTTCCAGAGGGTTATATACAAGCTGATAAACCCTCACATTTCGTTGTACGTAGAAATGGTGCCAAGGGCAATCTCGACGCTAAAGTAAGTCACTCTTTTTTGTTTTTAAATAGAAAACAACAAACATAAACATTTGTACAAATTCAGATTATTGGACCTTCTGGCCATGAAGATGATTGCTTCGTTCAAATCATCGATATGGAGGAGTATTCAGTACGTTTTATGCCACATGAGAATGGTATTCATAAAATTCATTGCAAATTCAATGGTGTCCATATACCTGGATCACCATTTAGTGTGAAAGTTGGAAAAGATACAGCTGATCCAGCTGCGGTTCATGCTTCTGGCGCTGGTCTGGCCGATATTAAAACAGGTATCTCCTCGTTATTTATTTATTTTTACTTAGAAAAATTATCCATTAATCATGAATTACTTAGGTGTGAAAACTGATTTCATCATCGATACTGTTAATGCTGGTGCTGGTACTTTGGCTGTAAATATTGATGGTCCTAGTAAAGTAGCTATGGATTGTACTGAAGTTGAAGAAGGATATAAAGTTAGATATACACCACTAGCTCCAGGCGATTATTATATCAGTATTAAATACAACAACAATCATATCGTTGGATCACCATTTAAAGTTCACAGTAAAGGTAAATTACAAAAAAATTTCTAATTAGTTTTTATTCTAATAGTTACAATTTATAATGCAGGTGAATCTAAAGCTGATATTGGAGGTCAAGAATCTTCATCAGTTGTTGTTGAAACAACAGCAAAAACTGGTAAAGGTAATCAAGGTAAAGGACCGGTATTGCCCCATTTCAAAAGTAATGCTTCAAAAGTAACATCAAAGGGTATGGGCTTGAAAAAAGCCTATTTAGGCAAACAGAATCAATTCACTGTCTCAGCTCAAGATGCTGGTAAGAATTTTGGGATTAAATCAAATTATTGTAAATTAACAAATATAATTTTAGGTACCAATATTCTATTTGTTGGCGTTCATGGACCGAAAGGACCTTGTGATGAGGTCTTTATTAAACATCAAGGACGTAATCAATATAATGTTAGTTATGTTGTACGAGAAAGAGGAGAGTATATTGTTATTGTTAAATGGGGTGACGATCATATTCCAGGTTCTCCTTTCAAAGTGGAAGTTTAGATACTAATTTCAATTTCATTATTATTATTATTATTATTTTGTTTGTTTCCACAATCATGTATTTTAAAATAATTCGTTGATTTAATGGAAGTTTTGGCTTTATGTTGTTGTATATATTCAAAATTATTATTTAAATATATCTAAACTTCCAATAATTGAACAAATTCTTTTAAGCGCCATTCTTACATAATTAATATAAAAAAAGTGCCTTATTACATATTAAGGATAATAATTTTTATGGTTT
>JAZBGY010001144.1:0-18462 GCA_037414755.1 Lydus trimaculatus | reverse complement strand
TTTGTGTTTGTTTGCTTACACCAATATAAATCGTATTCTACTACTACAACTTTTCAATTAGAAAACTGCCAATAAAAGCATCCTTGAAAATATTTTCCAATATAAAAAACTAACAAGTAATTTATTTGAGTTTTTTTCTTTCTGTTATCGTTGATAAAGATTGGGAAAGTGGGTGGAAGAATTGAATGGTTCTTTATAAGCACTCGAGGGGGTTTTTATGAGACAATCAAAACATAAAATATCGGAGAGTTCAACACTTATTCCTTAGGTGATTCAATAATTTCCTTAAATATTTTTTTCTTGATGTTTTTATATCTGCGCAACAACAATCGATGTATTATCTCATAATTACAATTTTATTTAATTAACAGTGATAACATATCAAAATTGGTATTTCAAGCATTTCGACGGACATATAAAGTAAGTTTCCGTGGTGTAGTGGTTATCACATCCGCCTAACACGCGGAAGGTCCCCGGTTCGATCCCGGGCGGAAACATTAATTTTTTTCTAACGCCTTATTTAGAGTTTAAAAGCAAAAATTTTTAATCTTTATTATATTCATCAGGGTACTATTAGGTTGTATACTCTTGGTAGTCGTTATGTGTTTTATTGTCTAAATACAATTTTCATATCTGTGAATAAGTTTACGTAATCGCCAGTCGCTAGGGAGCAGAAAAATGAAGCTTTCTACAATAGGTTTTTTTAAGTGAAGCAAGATTTAATAATACAAAGTGTAAATTGTGTTAGACATACGAGATTCTTTTTTTCCGCAGAAGATTGACGACTTAAAATAACCAAGTTATTATTAAATTATTAAGCCTGGTTCACATTATTTCCACAATAAAATAAATACTTTGGTATAGTGGAAGACGAGTACAAAAGAGAATAGCAGCTAGAGTGGATTGCACATGAGAATACTCGCTATTCTCCCAGTAATATCGTTACCATCATCGACCGGCGCTTAAGCGACACTTTACCACAGTAAAATGAATGGTCTGTCGATGCTCATTGTAAACTTCGAACTCCTCTGTATCGACATGACAGCTTTATGTAGACATTGCTCTATCAAAATTATTAGAATTAAGTGATTTAAAGCAAATGTGAACTATACTGTTTGACTTTAGGTCGAGTCTTGAACCATCGCCGTCAACTTGTTAATTAAAGGTTAAGAAGGGAATCTAAACCAGGCTTAAATCTAGTAATGCGAACTTCTCTTAGAGATTCTTTATATTGTCAACAATAAAGATTATGAGATATTTCTTGTATGAAACTGTAATGAAAGCAGAAATGACATGACACGGTACTATCCGGAAGATAAAATTGTTTTATAACAATTGCGTCCGTCAAATCTCAATTACTATACAGTTGAGAAATTGTTCTTTTATGTTTCAGCATTTTTTGCTCTTAAAAGTGTTCATTAATGTACCTATTAGTTAAATGTGAACTATAACACAATTATTGATCATAAAAAGATACAAAAAAAATATGAATAAACGAACATTCACCGAACAAACTTAACTGAAAACGTAAATTAATGGTTCTCACAGAAAAAAGATATTTCTATTAATTTCAAAAGTTCGGACTCACTCGTATAAGGTTTACCGCGCGCTTACTCGCGAAAACCGGTTTTTATACGGATATGTGTGGACAGCAAGACGGTTTATCGTGCACCACAGAAAGTGCGGCTTGAGTAAACGTTACACTGTATAGTTTTTTGTTAGTACTGTAAACTCCTTAACCGGTCATCACTCTCTTATCCGCAACGACTTCGGATTAACCAGGCTTCCGAGTTTCGACTGCATGTGTGCACATGCGCAAATGCAGTTGAAACTCAAAAGAAGCTAACATTTTTTTTCCTGTTTTGATCAGATTTTTATTCATTTTCTGATCAACTGCTATCCGGCCAAAACTCCAGTCCAGAGTGGGCCAATTGAGATGGAGTCTCCTGTAGTTGTATTAATAATAAATGAGAAAATATTGGAAATCAATGCTTATATTCGGTTTATGTTAATTTAGTCGACCTCTAAGAAAACTAAAACTACAATGTTTCCTACTCTTGCAGCTGTCTAGTAAGACATAGCGAATTGGGTAATTTCCACTAGCGTTAACTTTGCAAATGTGGTTCATAATTTGGTACCAAAAATTTAATTATTGCGCTCCAAATTCGAATTATCGCCATTTTAAAGGATTTGAAAACAAAGTAACCCGTATTATCAGTGACTTGCTTTGTCCGCTTGGATACGATAAGTGAAACGGTGGAGTGAGTGGAGGACCGGGTACATCTCGGGCAATTCATGAAAATGTGCAAAGGTGCACAGACTGCAATTACATCACGATTGCAGCACGTCTTGCAATTAGTTGCGCTTAGCGCGCGTGCATAAGACGTAGTGTGTACAGGGCCTTATATCTACAGAAGGGTAGCTGGTTTCTCCAAATTTACTGTCATACAGTCAGCCATAAGTTAAATTATGATAATGTACTCAAGACGATCTTTATGTTTTATTGTAAAGAAACGGACCACTAATTGAACGATTGTCAGCATTTTTTAGACATATTGGTTAACAATGATAATAGTACTTCCATCACGTTTCTTGAAATACTCTCTTACTATTCTGTTTGTCCATTTAAAAATTAATTAATTAATTAATGACAAAATCTATTTCAAATCAGCGGTAATACATACCTTTAACTTTAGAGTTTTTCTAATTTACTCAGGTAGTATTTCGTATACAATTCTTAAATATCTTTCTTCACGTCTTCCTACGTGTATTTTTTCACAACTCAATCTCCCAATAAGGGGACGACTTTAAACACCTCCGTCATCTCACATTCTGTCAATAGGTTGTTAGTGGGATTTACATAGTACTCCTATAAGGCTACAGAAAATCTATTGTTCTTAAGAGGTGTTTTAAGGGTTTACAAATATATTGGTAATATGCTTCTTTCACGTCACGAAAATCCGAATGAATCAAAATCAATCAGAATCAAACTGATGAAGCATCAATTGAATCTTCACACTATCGAAATTAATCAGTTGTTCCATTAGTAGCATATAAACTTTTCAATCTACATATATTGTTTTTCACTTACAATTAAATTTAGATTGGAAACAATGTGAAAGACAGGTAGTTGGACTATTGTTTCTCATGGAAACAATGGCTTGAGTGAAATTTCATTCATCAATTTCTAACCTGATTGATTCTGTTTCGTTTGGTGTTAAATGAACCTTAGAGTTAGATGAAAGATAATTAGCTACAATTGAAACACGTGCAGGAGTTTACGTAGGACGAACACGTGTTTGTAACGTTGCACACATACTCTAGTCACTAATGTATCGACCAAGTTTATAAATTAAAATTAGACAGAAGAAACATTGTTTTTTTGGCAAACACCAATTCATTATATAGCTGCAATTTGCCAGTAGTCTATAGAGGTGTTTTTTTTACAAGAGATCTATGCATAAATAAGGTTGGGGAAGCTTCTAGCATAGTGCTTTTCCTTAATTCCTATTGTTGGAAATAAACTCCTAATTCTGTTATTTTATTTGTTTTAACTATTTATTACTTCACTTCATTGCTGTAATATCTTTAAGGTACTCCTCCAAATTGCTATACACTTGGTTTTTCCAACAGAACAAACTGTAGCATAAATCACTTACATTTATTTGCCCCATTGTGATATAAATTTTTCGATGTCTTTAACACTTATAAATATGCCGGTTTTCTCTGCTCTCGCTAACTCCATTTTAACAATAATTGGGTATGTTTACACTTGTGCACTTTTAATTAATGCCGCGTCAAACACATGCATATCTGTTGTTTTTGTTCCATTTCATGATGCATTCATACTTATAGTCGGTATATTTTATGACAAAAACTAAGAAAAAACGAAATAGACGTTGAAGAATGTGAATACGTCGGCATTTTACAAGATGAAATGACCCCATAATAACAGGAATGGGTGATGACAGTGACTAACAGTGAACAAGCTTTTGGAGAAATGGTGTTGAACCGAATATCACAAAAATACTGCTTCCCGTAGAAAAATGTTTGCTAAAATCACATTAATGATAAGCCTAAGGTTTCTTTCTACCTGTGATTCGTTCATATCTTTGATAACATTTATGAGTAATTGTTGTCTTCTATTCAGTTATGTATGTCAACCCATACCAGCCGGCTTGACGTGCGCTAACGCGTTCAACTCGGCTTACAGCATGCAACACGTGCGTGAAGCAGATGCAGCATAGCACATATCTCTGACGCACAAGTGTAAACACCACAATTTTGTGTTAAAATAATCTTTAAAACGTTGACTGCTTACGCCCGGTGCTAATTTTTTTTGTGTGTAGCATTTGGTCTAATTTGAAACGTAAATTTACTCAATTATACCAAAAGAGAACAAAAAGGGCTCAAAACAGCATGATGTGGTGCGTACCTGACAAAAAATTACTTTCACTATGATCGTGGACATGGACGTCAAATGGCGCATTCTTAATATTATCGGATCCAACTTCATAATCCGGATCATCAATGTCGTTATATGAATCGTAAAGTAAATTTTACAACTCGATTTCGGTTAACGGTGGTCGATAATGCTGTTTTACCACTTTCTAGGGTATTTTTGAGGACATGATAAGACGATAATACTCGAGCGGTAGATTTGACCTTTACGGAGGTGTTTACACATCAACAAGTACTTTACTTCAGTGCTGGAAACACATTGGTCTGTAAGGGATGCTAGATACAAAGACGTCAATTGACATCCTGAGCACCAGAGAAAGAAAGCAGCTAAAGACGTCAATTGACGCCCATAGCACTGAACGTGTTGAGGCAGGAGTAGTGTTAACACGGGGTTAGTGAGAGTAGCGAAAACGTACATTGCACTGCAGTAGCAGTATTTCAGCAGTCTCACAGTTTAATAAAAATCAAAAAAATGTTTTCGTACTTTTTTAAAACGTATTCTGAATTACAATTTGAGTTATTGCAGCATAGTAGCATGTGTCGTTTATTGAACTAACTTGTAAGTTCTAGTCTTTTTGATGTAAACCATTAATTAAACTTGACCGTACATCACAGCCCATAAATTAAAGTATACTGTGAAACCAATTTCCGCTATCTAAGAGCGCTTCCTTGAAGTAGATTTAATGTTCCTGACTACATATACATGTTGTTTTACCTGAAGTATTCATTACCGACCTAATTTTGCATTAAATTCAGATTATAATTGTTCTGTTTACAAACAACATGATTACAAAGTGTCGTGAAAAGTACTTAATATTTCTAAAAATATGATTTATGTTCGTAAAGTGCCAGAAGGACAAAAACAATGAAATTTGATTTTTTAACGTTTCAGAATTTTAAATGATCGCTTAACAACAAAAAAATACTTGTTTTAGAAGCGTTTTAGATCCCATTTAGCCACCGTTTTAATAACAACGTCCAATTGGATACAAAAGTAATGTTCAGATAAATTTCCATATTAAGACAGTGGAATAATTTTATAAATGGTTTTAACATAATGTTTTGTGGTATTAATTAAATATTCAAGATCTTACTAATGCGTCTGTGTGTATTCTATGCGTATAACATGTAAAATGTTAATCACTCATTAATCACACAATATTCTGTCCTTTCCAGATCTACTTTAGAAACCAGTATCGTAAAAAAAACTGAAACAAAAGCTTCCACATTCTTGTAAGAACAACAACTTTTATAGACGATTGAGAAAATACCAACATACATAATCGTTTTAAAGATAAACGTAGCACACAAATAAGGGATGAGTATGAGTGTGGGTAGAGTAGAGACAGTGAACAAACTTAAATGGTTTCATTTGTTGTGGTTATCAGGCACATGACAGCAAATTTCTAAAACGGCAACTTGTGAATGTTTCCTCAAGTTTAGTATTATTATTCAAAGCAACACATCTTCTTATCAAAACTGATCTATACCAGATGCTACTCAGAAACAGGTTCCCATTTTGTTTCTTATTACAAACTCATCCTGTTATTCTTTATAAGTATGTAAGTGTTAAAAAGAATTATAAACAAACAACGGGGAAAAAAGTTGGCAACTTTCGTATCGTGTACCCTTAATAATTTTCCAACTTTGTCAACAATAGAAAATGTGACGATAAACATAATCAACTGTATTACATTTATTATTATTTTGTATTTGTGATCAGAAATAACGATTTTTTTTAGCATCATGGATGAAAAGATAACAAACAACTATAAGTTGTAAAAATAGTCGAAGTGTCATCTTAGAGAGATTGATGAGAAAATGGTCAAATGATGAAGAACTAAATTGGTATCTCTCAGATTGAGAAGTATGGAATATCAGCACTCTTTCACAAATAATAGAGAATAAAACAATTCAAAAAGCGATAAAAATATGCACTTTATTATAGATTTGAAGGGAGAGGAATGATTTTATCTAAACTCATATAAATTCTATAATGGTTAAACTGGAATGGAAAAGTAAATAAAATTTTATCAAAAAATTTGTTATAAATTTCAGTTGTGATGTACATTGATTGATTTATAAATATTGGCATTTGCATTTATGTGACTATCCATTTCTATGTTTATTATGCTCCATACATGTCGGATATCTAATAATTATCTGTCAGAACTCACATTGGTTTCATATCTACATACCTATATAGAATATTTAGCATTCCAACCAGAAGTAATGGAAAATTCAGCTTGGTGGAAATTTCAGTCTATACCCTATTCATCGGAACTTGAGAGAAGATAATCCTACAGCCACACCTGCGCCTATCATAACAATACTTTTCCTAATGTGGCCACTGACTATCATCTACCGCGACGAATCGATTTTTCAACATACAACAAAGGGCATTAGCACGATTTCTTTAAAAAGTGCTCACCCATTAATTCGATTTATTCAGTTTTTCCTCATTTTTCAATAGTAGAAATTTGCATAATTCGCCGTTCTAGCATGAAGCTTCGTGAAAAGCTGGCGCTAAGCAGACGAACATTTGGAACGCAGGTGTGACCGTAGCATAATATGAACATCGTGTAAGTTATGCTCCTCCACCACTAGATGTCCACGTAATGATAACAGACTGACAATTTTCTCAGGTTCACCTGAATTTTAAGAATAAATCAAATGAGGACATTTGAAATAAATTTCTTGACCTAATTCGTCTCGCAGTCATTTGTAACATTTAAGAATAAGTAGAAAAAAACAAACCCGAATGATCCATCAACATCTTGCCTAACTGCCAGTTGGTTAAGCTAAAATGTGCTCGAATTTCCAAGGTTTTGTACAGCTTGGTAGGTACAACAAATTGTTTTCCCTTGTTATTTGTAAGCCGAAAGGCTAATAGGGTAATAGATCTACTAATGATGGGCGCACAAACAAAAGTCCGAAACTATTTATCTAAATAGTAAATGATATTTATCAGTTTTAACTTAATCAACGATATTAGTTTCACTAATAATAATTAGAATTTAAATTTGATTAATCAATTAATTTGAGAACTATTCTGGAAAGTTTAAAGTTCAATTAAACACACAAATTTAGTGCAGTAAACTTTACCATTATAACAACTAATTTATGTTGTATTGAGTTTTGATTGGTTGCATATACATAAATTGAATTTCAAATTAAACTTTGTGAAACTTACCAGATAGAAAAAGATCTTGAAGTGCTTGAACAGATTGACAAAGTATAGCCCAACATTCAGGCTCTGTAAGTCCAATGGGACGTGCTGTCAAGAGATCGGCCAAACTTGGAGGCGGTAATGGTGGTGGTGCAGGATGATGGAGGTTTGTATGGAAAGGATATCCTTCATAATGTTGTGTTTCAGTGTAATATTTAGGCCTATTAGACATCCTGTAATACAAAAAAAAAATGGTGATTTCTCTAAATTCAGTTTTTATAAGATTATAGAATAATCAATTCAAATACAGACAAGTACACAAAGTTTGGTATGCGTCAATCGTATAATTACGTTAAGTTGTCTAGAAGTTTGGAAAACCTTCTCTTTAAATCTGACAAACATTCGAATATTTAACAGACAGAAAAAAACGTACAATCTCGTTTGACTGTGTTCTAAATGTCCTTTCCTTAATTTATTATTAACTAAACACAAAAGACAAGTTATAGAACAGACCTTTGAATGCTGCTTATTTAATGAAGAAAATTTCAAACAACAACCAAAACTAAGTAAGACAGAACATTAAATTGAAGAGGTAGCGTGTGTGTGTGTGTCTCTCTCTATCATTCTCACACTATTGAAACACCAAAATACTAAGACTGGATTTTAATTGGATTGTGCGTCAATAATGGACGGGAGAAAGACCCTGTAGCACTATTCCGGGCAGGAGTATAACCTTTAAACTTGTAACAATCATTGAATTCCCTTTTGAGCAATCCGCCAAAAATACATTTAATTTATTTAGAGAAAAGGAGGATGAACAATCAATCATTTGAAAAAATTACCCTATAGAACAGTTGTCTTGTAATGAATTTTCAAGTTCTACGCCCCCAGATGTCCATACTTGTTATTCAAAAGAGTTAAGTGACACTTTTGTCCATCAATTTACATTTAGGTTTCGTCTGAAGTTCATAAATTCATTTGCCTTATGACCAAAAAGGAAACAGTCAAGTGGAAAAAAATTAAATGAAAAAAAAAACACAGCATCATTGTTTTAAAAGTCTTATTACAGTTGAAAAGTCTCCAATAAAGTCTGAGACATTCGTACAAAAAAAAAGTAATTTCTTATTTAAATATAACGTCTCACATGTTCGTATTATTCTCACAAAAGAACGTATTCAAATTTGACAATAAACGAAAGTCGAATAATTTAAAATTGATTTTTAGAGTTCAAATGTTGAGTTACGTCGGATAAATACGACATGACTTCGCACGAATGCTCAGGTGTAACAAACAATCCACTGAGCACGTAGTCCTTTTTCAAAAACAAAGTTAGTTTAATGTCACTCAAAGTATGGGCAGTTTACAGCTCCTCTTACTAAGGCCCGGTTCATTTTCCATGACCAACTCTTTACTGAAACTGAAGGACTCCTAAATTTAGGAATGTTGTTGTTTGTTGCATATGCAATTTTTATAATTAGGGTAAATTTCAAAAATATTCGACTTGAAATTTCACATACGTTTATGTGTTTTAAGTCTGGTTTATCTTCCGCGCCTAAGCATTCTTCTCTATTAAAATGAGTCCTATGCACAAGGAACATAAGGTTGATTAAATGTCGACGTTAAGTCGAGATTTAGGAAGGGAAGCTCAACTGGGCTTTATTGGTGCACTGTATTTCATAAGTATTTTCTTCTGTGATTATTCTTTATTTTTCGTTTAGTCTTCAAAAACTGCCGTTGTTTACAGAACTATTAATGAAACAAAGAAGGGAAGATGAACCGGGCCTAAAAAAATTTTACGTGAATACTTCAATGTATAGTGTTCCAAATTTTCCAGTGCTAGGATTAAAATTGTAAACCTTTGGATATTTTTCTAGCAACACAAAAATGAAACTATTCATCCGCAATCAACTTGACTGGTCATTCAAATCTGGACACAACTCAGTATCTAATTTATCACCAATGATCTTAATCCCTGAATTAATAATCTAGAATGGTGAGAAGGCATTACGAAAACTGGAAGGGATATTAACTTTGGTAGTTGCATCGTAAACAAATCACGCTTAAAACAAACAAAATTCGATCAACTACTGTAAACAACAACTGGACGTATACAGACTTGGCGTTTCTAATACGAACACAGGAGAAACATAGCAGCAGCACACACTCTAATGGGCCCTCCACACGTAACTGTATGCAGTACAACATCGGTCGAAACTGCTGCAGTTACATGTGTAATCATTTGCAGTACGGAACTTCCATAAAATAGCGTATCAACGGTGGTGCTTGAGCCCAAGTTGGGACGTGTGTGGAGTCACGACTGCGGCAAGTACGAGTTTTCTGTTGTAAAGACGCGTATCCATATGGACACAGTAAGACCTGTATCAAATTTCTCGCGTGGGTAGCAACGCAAGCCAGTAATTTGAGCTGCCCACGTGCCCGAGCAGCACAGTCAACGTCTGCAATGTGTTCCATGCGAGAGCGGTAAATGAATAAACATCAAAGGAATGTTGCAAGCAATGTGTGTCCCGTGTAGACGTGTTTTATGGTTAGTTAGTTTATTGCATGGCGAATAATTATAAAAATCTTATAATTCTTGGTGTTTTGGTTATAATTGAGCACTATATTATGAAATATAAAACCCTAAAATATAATAAAGGGGCAGTATCGGTTATATTTATCTGTTATAAATGACCCACCACGGATAACAAAATACACATGAGACACACAATTACAACGCAAATCTGCGGTGGCGTGTAGCCCAGTGTAGATAGTACCCACAAATAGTGTTGTAAGCGCTACTGGCAACGCTTACACCATGTTGCCAGCTAAATGTGTCCGTGTGGAGACGCGCCTTAAAGGTTTTGCAGGTTGTGCCTGATGCTTTTCCTATGTTCGTATTAGAAACGCCTGGTCTGTATAATACTAAATGATATAAAGATTATACATCTAAATGTAACAGTTTAGAAGGTTTTAATGTTTGATAAGAGACAAATAAAATATAAAATGCATGCAACAAATATAACGATAAATACCAACAAGTTGTTGATTCTTCTCCATTTTCTAAACGTGATCAACCGGTGATCGTTGAACATCAGCTGATGTTACAGTAACATAACATTGTAATGGTCGATGATCTTCAGGTTCAGATCGTCTTCCTGGTAGGTAATACACAAGACAAGTAACACCAATCAGGAATAAAAAGAATACGAACACAATATCGAACATGATGAGTGAGTTCCACGTAAGTAGTCGCATCACACAAACATTAACAACTATGATTTTATTTTCAATAACCCATTAATAACAATACAATATAACAACATACCTATAACACTGGGATTTTCACACACACACACAAAAAAAAAATCACTCAAAACGGGTACATAAGTAAAATTTATAACGTTAATGGTGGTAGTGGTGGTGGAGATAAAAAATATTTAGGGTGAAACTAATCTAAGGACCTGAAACCCAACAACACACCGGCACTTGACAGGATTATAACCGACAAGGCAAATAAATCAAGCAAACTTCTCATTTTATGAAAATATAATTAAATGTCTGACCCTATCATTTGTTGATTCCACCACTAAATCCTCTTTGCATATACTTGCTGCTTTTAGATATTTTTACATCAAAGTTGAAGATGCTGCCTGCATTTACGGCTTAATCAACTTTGAAACAATATTAAAGATATTCTCTGCGATACAACAAGTTTCTAGTAACTTTTAGAGATTTACTGCTTTAAGTGCTTTTATTTATTTTAGATTAATCAGTTGCTGATTAAAACAAAAAACTGGCTCTAATGGAGATTCTTAAGCGATACCTTAATGTTGGCGGTAACCAGTCTGCTTTGCGGTGTAATGTTCAACACGCCTGTCCGGCAAGTAGGAGTTCTGGGTTCAAGTCCTGTTGGTGTAGTCGAACTTTTTTAGACTAATTTGACGCCATTAATACTACTAGCCTGAAGTTTACAGCCGTTTCATCAAATATGTATGTTTTTCAGACAATATGCCTTGAGGTAAAATGAATATATCACAACAACAAACGCACATCCTCTTCCTGCTTTTTATATATAGTGATTTTTAAAAAACCGTAAATCATTGTTGACAAACGTCGGCAATATTGGCAACTAGGGGTACATCACAAATATTTAAGCCTTAAAGTAATCTCAGTGGCATTATTGCTAAAAGATTTCACACACTCACAAATTCTTTCCCATCTATCTATCTTTTATCAATTTCCAATCTTTCTGTCTACTGTATATTTCGAAATGTTTGTGAAAACGACATTCATTCGTGACATTTTCAAAATGAGAATTCCAAGTGCTTTTAATAATACAATAGTTTAGATGTGGCGATGGTGTAAATTAGACAAGATATGTTCAATTCAACCACCCACTACTCTACGCCTATCAAATAATATCATTATTATTATTATTATTATTATTATTCAATCACGTCTAGACTAAGATTACTTAACATGATTTTCATAAAAATTTTCTTTTGATAAAAATTTAAATGAAAATTCATATTTTATGATTAATTCCATATGCACTATATGCAACTCAGTACATTCTAGAGATTCCATTAAATGATATTGTAATACCAGGAAATATAAATCCCAGATCTCCAACGCATAGTTACACTTAAGTGGCATCATAGGGAATTATTAACATTCCAGGATGGCTTTTTATCTAAAATAAAGAAGCGAGTTAATAAAATCTCGCCCCTTCACCTATCGTATTACTTTGTTGTCGGAAAAGCTTTTAAAGAAATTTATCGAGCATTCTAATAAATTTTTCAATACAATATGTAAAAAGGAAAACAACCATGTCAAGTTCTTTTTTGATATGGTGAAGTTTATTAAAAGAACTTAAGTCTATTATCAGGAAAAAATAACTTCTTCCAGAATATTTAACAAATTTATGTACAAAGAAACCAATGTAGATTAACGACAATAATTTATTAAAGTGCTCTCAAAAAATTTCCACTTCAATCCGTTTTTAAAAGGTTGTACAAATTAACAACAGAAAAAATTTTCTTTTTTCCAAACTAATTTTACAGTAATTTAAATAACCACAATAACAACAAGATTAAAATGCTTGTCTTGTTCGAAAACATTGGGGTTGGTTTTAACGTGAACAGAATAAGTGATCTGAACAAGAGGGGGGACGGTTAGGTGGAGTTTAAGATAACGCCAACATTATCACCAACATTCAAGACATTAAACTTGAATATTATGCAACATTAATTTTTTAGTTAATAGAAAGAGAGAAAAAATGGTTATTTTCAACAAAATTGCATTAAAATCCATCGTGTCACACGAAATATACATACAGGTGGGTGCAATTGACAAGAAAATACTAAAGCAGTTAGCAGAAGATTTGGCAAGATGGAAAAACGGGAAGTATTACAAATAACAATTTGTCAAGGAAATGTAGCCAGAACCAATTACGTACCCGCCAGAACAACTGGCACATTAAATTGGGTTTTTTTGTGTGTTTTTTTACGTATAAATAAGAAAACAAAACAAAAACAATTACCACCACAACCACCACTTGATACGATTCGTTAAAACTACTTTACCTCTAATATTACAATAGAAGTAGTTTTAGAATTTTTACACTTATGCACCCTAGAATTAAGCAATTTTTTCTACATTAAAATAAAATTTCTAATTCAATCATGAAATATGTTTGTTGTTTATTTTTATAATAAATATCTCGTATTAACCGGAAACCGGAACTTGGTAACGTGTGTGTCTACTGTAACACAGCTAGGAAGAGACTGCTTTTAACGTAAAGGTGGCGGCGTTGATGATAGTGATGGTGGTGGTGGTGGTAGTGGTGGTGAACATTAAAACCGCCCCCGCACACACAGAAGCAGTATTTGGAAAAATATATCATATGCTGTTGTAAATAGAACTTCTCTAAACAGACCAAACTTTCTAGACAATAGGTATTTTAAAATAGCGATCAATTTCGATTCTATTTTACAAAATACATACACAGCTTTTGCTCTAATTCCGTTTCAACGAACGTAACAATATGAATCGAACAGAAATTCACAATTGAAAATCCGCATGTATAGACAGAGTAAATAAAAAAATATATAAAAAAACACGAATTTATTAACGTTTACAAGAGAAATAAGACTAGGAAATTGTGTTTTTTAATCATCTCTCTTTGGAATTAATTCGAATCAAACTAGTTTTTTGTGTGCGGCTTTACTAAATTTCGAAAAAAATACTCCCATGCCGAATTAACAGTCCCCACATCTATTCCGTAGATATTCCAAAGGGAAAATCGAAACCAGATTGAGTAAATAACGAATTTTTTATCGTCTTTCCGAGACTATAATCATAAAAAATTATACACCCTTATAGAAACCTCTATATTACTGTACCTTTAAACCACCCTAATAGCCGTAGATATCATATAGCTACCCTCATTAGTATTGTCTGTACAAGTAATTTCCGATATCCAAATAGTGCTAATGAGTTTGTTGTTTTTTTTCTAAATCTCACTAGATCACGCAATTTTTGATGGTGCGTAAAGATAGAAAAACTTCTATCGTGTGATCAAGTAATTTGTGCAATTTCAAATGCCTCACTTTTTGTACGAACGTAGCTCAAGAAAAACTGGGAATTGATTCAATATTGTCGATATTTTTTAGACACACTATAAAATCTGTGCAGTCAACTTGAAATCAATGATGCATAGCTCTTATGTTTCTTTGATAGCTTTATAGGTGGTGGAAATATTAGAAAAAAATAAATAAAAAGTTATAACGTAACCCATAGAAATTCAAACGGGGAAATAAACGAACAGGGAAAAAATACCAACGAGATGCCGAAAAAAAAATATCCAAGCATAATGTATGTACATGGATCTGTCGCCAACACTATACCCTCAACCCTCATATGTGTTACAGCCGCCACTACCACAACGAAAGATGAACGGGATCACATTAATTCTCATACATCTTTGCGGAAACTACAAGGGAACAATGGCAAATATTATAAATTATCATAGGGAATTGGAATATAGAATTTTTTTAACTGTTGTGAGAAAAAAAAACTGGAAATATTCGAAAGGAAATGAGAAACTCTGGAATATCGTGTTAGTGATTTAAACATCATCTTGTTTCGTTAATAACTCAATTTTCAGCATAGCGTTCGTTTTATAGGAAATAAGAGACGTTTTAGTTTCCCGTTTACCAACCATAAAAATGCTGAAATCACTTAATTAGCATCAAGCTAAACTTTTTCCATTTAATCAGTGAAATAAGTAAAAATGAAGTCAACAATAAAAAATAAAAAATTGACTTTTTGTTGCAACTACTTAAAAGTTTTGCAATAAAAACATTATTCTTCCAACAACAACAACAACAACAACAATATACGATCAATATTATTAAACTTTCTGATAAAAAAACAAAAATACTCGAAAAGTAAATAGGATGGAAAAAAGGTCGAAAATTCTATATTTTCGTTGCCATTTTCTAAACTTTTCGATAAGAGGGTAGAATTTAGATGGTTATGAATTTTATTGGGCAATAGTATTGCAATTTTCTCACCATTTTGAAGAGTATTAGGGATCTCTCTAGAACGGTTCTTGTTGTATTGAAAGTATAACGATGTTCGACAACCCACCAAGTTTATGGTTTATTTACACCTTCACATACGCTCATATATAATGCAATCCACTCATGTCACCTATATTTAGTGGAAATTTTAGCACTAATGTATTTAGTGATAAAGCAACAGATGCCGCACTATTATTCTTAGAAACATATTTCAATCGGTTATATAAGCCTTTCTGACATGTTTTGTCATTAGAGCATCAAAAAGTCGTCAAGTGAATGGCTTTATTTATCGATTTACAATTATAGTCTATATGCCACCTTTTTGTACTACCATATTCGGTTCGTTATTATAAAATCGATATAACGATTCTCTATTGTTTGCCAAATGTTGCCCGTTAATTTCAAATTAAAAGAAAAACTTCACATAATTGATAGAAACGAATCCCAGACGTAAGTGGGAGATAAACGATTACGATTTAGTCTAGTAGCAAAGTGTGGTGAATCTAATTTTAAATTACCATAAATAAGAAGTGATCTCCCTTTATTTTAGTGAACACATTACAGAAACTTATCCATTTATCTACACATACAACATAAATGCGGTCGACAAATGTGAACTGGTGTCGTACACCTGTTTTTAGGGTGAATTCAACCCTTTTGTACACAATCAGGAAACAGATGGTAATTCACAGTAACGGGAAATATTTATAAAATAGGTAACTAATATATTACACTCCCAATTGAAGCTTCAATTATTGAAACGGCTTTTTTAAGTCTTGTTTGGAAAAAATATCGTCGTTTTTTTCTTCTGTTTTCTCAGGATGCCACAAAACCTCTTCTGCTAGATTTAACTTAACCACCATCATTATCATGAAAACGATCGTTCCTTTAATAATACACGTCTCAAGAGATCCATCGAGAACTCCCTCTATTAGATAAATTATTTTTAAATAACCGTAAGTAAATTGATAGGGAGAATGTCGAATATGGACCAGATTTACCGAAATGGAAGAATCACGTCTTTAGGTACATGTCAAAGAATCAACAGGATAATAGACTTCTTAAGACTCCATTATCGTGACATCGTTGCTACCACCAGTATACCATCAAACAAGGAAATTTAACTAGAAGCTATATGTATAAATACACACTTTTATCAGTATAGTGCGATTATGTAAAACAGGATATTGAAAACTTTAATCGGTGAAAATTGAAAATTTTCAAACAATATAAAATGAAAGATTTTTACGGTTTTGGAAAACGTAAAGGATGACAGTTATAGTTGTAAAGAGTGGTGAAAGTTTATTATAACTTTTGAAATAAAATAAAAACGATAAGAAACACATAAGAGTCCACATAAATCGGTTTGTAGTTTATATATCTTTGAAATGGGAACTGAAAGAGGCAACGAAAGTTCATTCTACACATTTTTACAGGAAACTGACGTGAGACTGTATAATACTTGTCAGTAAATCTGATATAACAAAAGCTTTTTTTTGGAAACAATTCCTTTTATCCTCTACTAGAAAAAAAAACAACGTATAGGTATGAAAATCTTTATATTTTCGCATATTATCACTTCGAATTTTATGCATCCTACACAACCATATTTCCATAATTTTCTTTCGCTTTTTCTATACCTACTTACTTAAAGGATAACGATATCTTTCTATACAAACATGAAAAAATTCGAATGAATACTAAATCGAGGATTTAAATAAATTAAAAATTGAATTTCAACAAACGAACTAGTGACATTAAATCAATTTCCATCACTCCAAATTAAATCCTTAGATATGTGAACAAAGTTTTTGAAAGTTTACAAATAAATCGAACACATTCCAGTCTATTCGAAAAATTTTCAATTCAACTACGAAATTCCTTATTATAATAAGATCATCTATTGTACAAAATTAATGTTCAGAAATAGAACAATTTTAACCATGCAATTATTGTTAATTCTTTCCAGTAGCTGCAGGAATTCAAAATATGAGTTATTTCATTTTCAACAACAATACATGAATAATTTCATTGCAAAAATATGATGAAAAATAATCTTTCAAACAATGAACAGTTATTTTTAACCGTAAATAAAACTTTAAACGTTCAATAAAAGTAAATCCTCCACTCTTGACTTGTTTTACTCATTAAAATGTAGGAATTTTGTAAATTATCGCAACTTAATGAAATTTGTTGTCACATGAACGACTATACTTACACAAAGTTCTCAACATTTGATGGCAGATCTTATTAGAGAAAAAACAAAGAAATAGAAGGACAAAAATGAACATTCATCAAGTCTTATTGTATTCTATGTTTGCATACTGTGATAGTAGGGGATGGTTTATTTCAACCTATTCAACTAGACTTTTTAATTACTCTAGTGATTCATTACGACGAATTGTACCATATATTGTCCAAATCAACAATCAAACCGACAAAAAACACGTAATAAACAACAACAACAACAAAAATAAACGAGAGAAGAAAAGATATACTGGCTATAAAACGCCCTAATTAAAGCCACGTTTCTATAGACGTGTAATTAAAAGTAAAATTATGAGGAATGTGGATTTCAGTTGGTATTCGTCATTAGTTATATTTAATTCGCATTTAGATCCTTTTCAATTAAGTAAGAAGATAATGATGATGGTTGACGATAGATAGGTGTACTTGGAGTATGCTTCAAAAGTGTTTTTACTGAAATTTGTTGATTGTATTAAAGTGAAAATTTCATTCAAAACATGTAAAAACAATTCATTAGCTAGATACTGAAAAATCCTGAAAAAAGTTTAATACAAACAAGAAATTTCTAGTGAACGTGATAAATTGAATGTTTAATGGATTTTTTTGCATCATTTTAAAAACTGAATGAAACAAAAACAAAAAAATTACGAATTTCAGTGAAAAACTTTCCATTTATAAAAATGTAGAATAGTTTCGGTTTTTTGGTAACATTACAAAGTCTATTTACAACTCAATTACGTTCATATACAGCAATTTTAAATGTAAATTTCGCCAATTGCAATCACTGAATATAGATTTGCAAGCAATATCCGCCAAATTCGGATATTGCAATCGAATTCCTCAATTGACACTTAGAGGTATTTCACTACAAATTCCAACTACACTATCAATACTTATCATACTACACTATAATAACCATCAACTATTAAATGTGGGGATTTGAAATTTGAAGGGCAATTGCATTAATTGTAAGCTGTTTTCACATTAATCATAACCAAC
>JAZBGY010001143.1:0-25053 GCA_037414755.1 Lydus trimaculatus | reverse complement strand
CTATATATACATACTCTCATAAACCTAGTAATCGTGAACTATAAGTTTTATAAATACATGATTTATTGCGCCAAATTACGATTATTTTTGATTAAACAAAAACATCAAGATTGCTTTGATTAAAATATATATTTGTTAACAATATTCAACAATAAATTAAGAAATTCCATAAAAACACTTGAGAATGATTGCAGGAATGTTTGGAATTCTCTTACAAATACAAATTACAATGATAGTGTTGCTCTGTTTAAAATCTGAGATTCACAACGTCCATATTCCTCTTCAATGATCGATAAATCTAAATTAGCATCAATTACAATTACTGGTGCTGGTAAATGATGGGTACGTTTATAAAATAACCAATCTTCATGTATATCATGCAGATCTTTGATATAATCGTATGGTATCAATTTTTCTTCAATACGATTACGTTGTTTGATACGTTCATAAACAATTTCCGGTGTTGTACGTAAATAAACAATTAAATCTGTATGTAAATTTTGTGTTTTACATAACCATTGGAACCATTCATCGATTACAGCAACACTAGGTCCTTTCAATACACCATCTTTTGATAGTTTCTCAATGAAACAATAACGTGCACTATAAACGGAACGTTCCATTAATTTTATTGATTTTTTTGGTACTTTCGATGGTGGTGGTTGAAATAAATGATTTTTTAACATTGTCAATTGTACATAAGATTGAAATGTAAAACACCATTTTAATGGATCTTCATACATTTTATTTAATAAATTATAACCGTGACAATTACGCCACATTTCAATCGGTTCTGATAATACGGTGATATCATCGAATTTTTTAAAATGTTGTAAAAATGTTGTTTTACCACTACCAATATTACCTTCAACAATTACAGTAAATGGTTGTTGTTGTTGTTGTAGACTAGATTTTGCCATTCTTGTTAGATTTCGTATGAAATTCATCATCAACAACCGGCTAACCTAAAAAAAATACCGGAAATTACAAAACAATAACACCACTAAATTATATTACATTAAGGTTAAATTTACGGTAATTTCGTGGATAATTCAAATTACGGTCGTAATTTCTAATTAATTAATTCAATAATTAATCTAAAAGTTCAAACACGTTTGTTGTTTATCTGTCAAAAAAGTAATGTCAAATTAACAATACCAATAAAATAGTGTTAAAATTACTAAATATTTACTAAATTCGAAATACTTTTTATATCTATCTCATTTTAGTGCGCCATATTCGAGTTTACTATCTCTGTTGTTTTAATTATAGTTACTCGAATTAGAATTCGTACAATACCAATAAAATAAACGTAAATTTACTAGTTACTAAATATTAGGAAATGTGACGACATAATTGTTGCTATCTATTTCATTTTATCGCATAAGATTCTATATAACGATCCTTGTCTTTAGTGGTTTTAATAAGTCACTATATCAATCTACTATTTGTAGCTCAATAAACAATCTTTCTCTTTCTTTTAGTAATATTTACTATCTTTGTTGTGTTGTATCAACGATTTATTGAAGTTATACCAACCGGATACAAGTAAAAATTACTAGATTAACGCGCAATTTTTGAATTTGTTTAATTAGGGGAAATACCGATATCGAAAAATCAAATCCAAATTGTAGAATTTTATTTATGATTATAATAACTGAAAAAGAACAGCAAATAGTCACAAAAATTTCGTTTTTTTTTTGTTTAAATTATATAAGAAAAAAAAAAGAATACTACTACCAATAGTTTCTTATTAATAATACAGACTAGATAATAATAATAATTAATAAAATATAAATAGAAAATAACAATAATTTTGCACATTTTGGCAATTATTATACGGGGCAGGGGAAAGAAAAAAATAATTGAGCCGTGCAATGTAAATATACACACTTTTACACAGTCATAAGGAATAATTGAAACAAAACCAACAATAATAATAATAATAACATGCATTTGTTATCAATAATCAAGAAGCTTATGATGGCAATTGTTTTCTTTTTATATTATTATTATTAATTATTAATTAGAATAGTGCATCTCATGTCCATTTATTGTAATTATTTTATTGTTCGACTATATTTTTATTATTTATAATTTAAATAAGAGAGAAAATAGTAGAAAATTGTTATAAAAAAGTGTAAAAATGTTTATATTTGATCGGGGAAAGACATGAGAAATTCCCAAATAAAGTGGTGGAACCGCACATACATACAAACATACACATTTTTTTATTGTCCTAAGAGTTAAAAATCGTTTTATAGAATGAAATTTACTGAAAATTTAGGGACTTTTTTTGTTATTTTTAGTGATTTTTCTCAATTATTTGTTATTAAATTTGAAATACACCCAACTCATCAGTCAAACAAACCAAACAAAACGAAAAACACTAAATGTGCTAAATTTTGGTAGAAGAAAAAAGAAAGCAGCTGCTGCTGGAAATAGAAAACAAACAAAAATATATAACAAAAGAGGCAAGTTTGTTGCTAATCTAATCAGCGGTTCAATTAGTTTTGTTCCATTTAGTTTGTTGTTGTTGTTTTTTATTCAATTGCTTTTGACATAAAATCAATAAAACGTTTTGCATATTGTTCCGGATCACATGTACTAATACCATCAACATTTGAACCATATTTAACTGTTTTTGCAGCTTTTGCTGCTTGTTTTTTAACACCATAATGTGTTAATACATCAATAATAGCAACAAAATAAATTTCTTTAACTGGTGCTAATTCACAACTTGGTATTGCATAAATATCTAATTCTGGTATAATACCACCATCATAATTTAAACTATGTTCACGTAAAAATTGTGCTAATGTATTTGGTGAATCTGGTGGTGTATTAAAATTATTACCAAAATTACCACCACCACCACGATTTTCTAAACCACTACCAGATTCACTTTCATCTGAATCTTGTCCTAAATTTTCAGTCTCTAATTCTCGTTCACGTTGCATCTCTTCTTGACCACGTTCCACCTCATGAATACCTAAATACAAAATTAAATCGATTCGTTATTTAGTAACAAAACAACGACAAAAGGGCCCTTGTAGATAATGATATCGTGTTAGAGCTAAATTTAGTACTCCGAATCGTAAGACAGAACCAGCAGAGGCTCAATTAAGCCTCCTCTACACTAACAGTATCTCAATTTTCTAGCATCAAGTGTTGGAGGGCTTAACAAGGAGGGAAGCTTACTGTGTAGTATTATAGGGCCAAGGGTGACCACTAGGAATCTGGTAATGGATGGGTAGTAGGTGGGAGCTAAAGGAAATTAGCTTTAACTTACTGTGGACCCAACAGTTGCAATTCACCAGAATCAAGTGTTATGGGAGTTAACAAGAAATTGGGGCTTCTTGGAAAACATCTCACTAATGATTTGGTATTATAGAGCTAAGATATGTGGTGGTCTGGGTGACTTAAAGAAAATTCGCCCCAGAACTTACCTACAAAGCCAACAGAGGCTTATTCTACAATTGAGCCACCATAGAGCCCACAGTTATCTTGTAAGAATCAACAACGGCTTCGTGAGGAAGATGTCACGAAATCGTAGTGGTAATGATTGATGATAGGAGAGAGCTCAGAAAAACTAGCTCTAGCACTCACCAACAAAGTGGAGGCAACGATGAAACCCAAACTTAACCATTTCAACAAGAATAGGGCTTACTGGAAAACATCTCACCAGTGATGTGGTATCATAGGACTAAGGTAAGGAGTATAAGGGAGCTAAGGGAAATTAGCATCAGCACTCGCCTACAAAGCCAACATTTCACATTGATTAAGAGAGAACTAAGAAAAATTAGCCCTAGCACTCACCTACAAAACCAGTAAAGTGAAGGAAAACTGTGGAGCCCACTTTTCAACTTACCAGAATCAAGTGTTATGGGAGTTAACAAGAATGAGACTTAATGGGAAACATCTCACTAGTGATGCGGTTCTTATAGAGCTAAGGAAAATTAGCCTCAGAACTCGCCTTCAAAGCCAATAGACGTTTCCTCTACAGTGGAGACATTGTGAAGGCCCGCAGTTGTTCATTACAACTCACCACATCCAAATGTGGTGAGGAGAAGGGGTTTACTAAGGATGATGTCACAAAATCGTAGTGGTAATGATTGGTAATAGGAGAGAGCTAAGAAAAATGAGCGCTAGCACTCACTTACAAAGCCAGCAAAATGAAGGCAACTGTGGAGCCATAACTCACCAGAATCAAGTGTTATGGGAGTTACCAAGAATGGGGCTTACTTGAAAACATCTGCTCAGTGATGTAGGTAGGGAGCTAAGGAAAATTAGCCTCAGCAATCGCTTACAAAAGCAGCAAAGGCTTAATTAAGCTTCCTCTACACTGAAAGTATTTCAACTTACCACAACCAAATGCTGTGGGATTTAACAAGAAGGGAGATAATTGGCGAAGATTTGTGATTGAGTAGAAAGAGGGTTTTAGGAGTTATCTGTTGGCAGGTGAGCTACAAAAAAAATCAGTAGTGGCTTAGTTAAGCTTCCTCCACTCACTAGAACCAAGTGCTGTGGGGGCTAATTAGTGATGTGGTATTGTAGGATCAAGATTGGTGATTAAGTCGAAGGAATCACTAATGGCTCAGTTAGGCTTCCTCTAGACTGAAGGCATTGTGAGAAATCTACCACTACTACAGTTCACTAGGATTTAATAGGGTGAGCTGGGTGAGAGGCATTATTCTAGGTTTGCAATTGGAACAGTAGGTATCTCTTGACAGGTAAGTTTCACAGAATCAACTGCAACATTAGTCTACGAAGTCAGTAGTCTTATTTAGTCTTCCTGGATAATGAAGACTGAAACTCCAGAAGCTCCTCTTGAAGGTGCCTCAATTCGTTAAAACTCGAAAAATCTCTGTAACCTTGCAAGGGCAAATATTGAATGTTCTCAAATTCTCTATAATGTAGGATTAACTATAAGGGCCCTTTTGACATAATCTTTATCGCTAATAAACTACCTAATAATAAACTGTAATCCATTAAATGTAATTTTGTTAAAAATTCAACATCAGCAGTTAATGTTTCCATTAATTTTTGTTTAGCCTCATCACCAATATAAACTTTCATTTGTTCATTAACAAAATCATTATCTTTTAATGTTGGTAAATCTTTTTCACGTTCTTTTTCAGATGCTTCACGATCAACTGTTGAACCTTTTAAATCGAATTTTCTATGTGTACTTAAATGATTTGAAAATACATTACGCATAACAACAATATAATGTTCAGCATTATCAACTGTTAAACGATACATGCCTAAATATTGTGGCAACAATGTCTTACCATGACGTTCAACAATATACTGAAAAAACAAACATTTAAAAAAATAAATAAATAAATAAACGAAAATCTACCGGATGGTAATGTTTTAAGAATGAATGCATCCTTTCAACTTCTTCAGATGTCAATGTTTTTATTATAAATAAACGATCAAAAGATTGATAAAATTTTGCACCACTTTTACCAGATGAATCATCAGGTAATGGTTGTGATCTACAATTAATCAAAATAATCTACAAAATTAACAAAAATAAAGCTTTTTTATAATTGGTAACACAACAATCAATCAACTAGAGTCAATGGTTCGAATCCCAATGCTTACACTCACTTTTTCTCTATCGTCCAATCAAAAAAAAGCTTTATTTCATTACAGAAAGTAGGCTATGATTATCCCAAGAAATAGAAAAACAATCATAGCCTACTATTTACCTTGTTAATGATTCTTTAAAATCTAAATCATCAACACCGAATCTTTCACGTATATTACGGAATACTAAAGGACAATACTCTTTGACCTTGAAATGTGATGGCATACTTTCCCTTAAATCATACAACAATTAACAATAATAATAAACAAAAAAAAAAAAAAACAAATGAAAATCGTTACTTATTAAACAAATGATTATCGACTTTAATTTTCGAGTAGGCTCTGAAATCATCTGGTAATAACATGACAGGTATTGTGACATGCATCAATTCATTTATCTGGAAATAATTAATTAATTAAATTAATTAAATAATTGTAATTAATTAAACAAAATTACCGTATGATTAATGCCCCACATTAATACAGATAGAAATGGTTCATTAGCACGGAATAATTTCACTTTTTGATGTTTAACACGGAAATGTTTCTTTTTTAATTTCGATAAACCTGTATTACAACTCGGTAATGACATTGTTGTTGTTGTTCCTTAATTAATTTCTAATTAATTAGAAACGGAAAAAATGGCACAATTAATAGGGGGCAAGCGATAAAAGATGAGCGGCGTGATGGAGGGAGGTGGTGGATTAGCAAATAAAAACAAATGATTTACACCACCGCCAACTTTGATTAATTTCCTTGATTTTTAACAATTTTTTTTTTTTTTGATAATTAATCACATATTTGTTAATTAATTACACAAATTCTATTAATAGATAGTTAGATACGTTATCAGTTATGTTAATTTTGATAAAATTAGAGTTTTTCTTTTTTTTTGTTGTTTTCTATGTTGATAAGAACTAAATTGAAAATGAAAAATAAACGACACACACCTTCATTGATTAATCATTGACAAACTTCATGCGAATATACTACCAACTTCAAATAAAAAAAATCACTACAATATTTATAATTTTAATAAAATCTATTAATTATCACTTAAATTAATTGATAATTATCAATTATTAACAAATGTGAATCTAGAAATTATTTCAAATATAGTTAATTTGTAATAATTATAAATTTTTGTTGTAATTAGTTTGTGTAGTACCATTATAATAGAACGAAAATTCCCTAAATTTCGCCGCCTTTGATCCTAATCCAGCGAAATCGATTTTCTTCAGAATTATCCAAATTTAATTAATAAAACAAAGAAAAATGGTATTATCCGAAGGTGTAAAACAACGTTTAACTGTTGTGATTAATACAGCCAAAACTGTATTCCATTATGGTTTCATACCGACAGTTATCTATTTAGGTATACATTGTTTTTGTTAATAATTCCGTTATTTGTTATATAATAACAACAAATTATTATTACTAGGTTTTACAAAAGGTGCAGATCCTGGTATGCCCGAAATCCAGTTGGCTAAGTAAGTATTTCGTTGTTTTTTTTTTGTTAAAAAACAATCTAACATAACCTCAATTTTTTAGTTTGTTATGGTGAAAATTGGAGTAAATCTCAATTTTAATTGTAAATAATGCTGTAAATTCACAAATAAACATGAATTTTGTCGTTTAACTGTAGTTCTTCTGTCTGTAAATTACAGAAAACAAAATGGATCGACATAACCTCACTTTTTTAACTCGTGTGTTTCTTAGATTTTTAAATAAAAAAAGTGATTTAAGTCGTTAATTAAACAATAAAATCAGTAGATATATCGAGTTTTATTTGAAATAACCTAAATTATAATCACAGAAACATTTTTTTTTTTTCGTAAAAGCAACATATTAGGATTTTTCTACAATATCCGTTATTAATAAATTTGTATAACCATTATAACGGTCTTGACGTGTCCTACATTTACGTAAAAACTTAATTAAAACAGCTAAACATATCACAATAAAGATAATCACGATACCAATCCTAAAACAAAAGAATTAGAGAAAAACAATTGAATTCTACACTTTTTAAGACAACTAGATTTGGTGTTAAGTTTTTTTTCCCTATATATGTGACCTACCAGAAATACCATAATTCAACTGTTTTTTCACAGCATTTGTTATCACCACAGCAATATTGATCTGGATCGCATATACCGAAATCGCAATAATCTGCAGGTGCCTAAAAATTTACACAAAATTGTTAAATGATGAAATTCGTTAAAACAAATGATAATAAAAGCTTACATGTCGTGGAATTATTGTTAATAAAATAATAATTGTTGTTAAATCCAGAAAATTAAACATGGGATCTTTGGAAATTTTACAGTTTTATTTTGAATAATTCTATCGATTATGTTGAAAATTCGGTTTATTTATTGCTAAATTGTTGATTTAAATCTAAATAATTGAAATTGATTGTTTTTATCTGCAAAAATAAAGATTAACCCGATAGTTGACAAGTAAACATAACCTCAAATTTTATTGTCGATTTGAATTAATTGACAATCAATATAGTTTGGATATAAATGAGGATTTATTCCCAAATTTTACACGAAAATCAACGAAACCATTGAATCATTCTATAATATAGTTGTAAATGTAATTTTAAAAACAATTTTGACGTCTATTTAAAATTACCGCCACTTTTGTTAGTGTGAACAAGTGTACCAATCGTATATAAAAATAACTGCCAATTCTATATTAAATTTTTTTTTTATTTTTTAAGCTTTAAAAATACAATTCTATTATTTATAATAGTCGGATAATGCAACAATACAGTGAATTTAATTTGAAATATTGCATAATTTAGGGAAAAATTGTAATAAAACTACCAATACTTGTTAACCAAAATCCCTAAATCTGTCAAATAAAACAAAGCCATCTTGATTTGATTGATTTTTATTTATTTAATTTATTTTATGTAAAATCGAATTATTTCTTTTTGCCTTTCTTCGAATTATCTTTTATTGCATTATTATCATTCTCTCTAGATGCTTGCCAATTTAATGGTTTCCGTCTATACATAGGCCATGGTGGAATTGTCAACTAAAACACGAATTTTTTCAACAAATACCCCACAAATTTTTATCCATATACTTACAAGAGCTGCTAATACAAAACCAGCACCTAATATATAAACAGTTTGTGAGAATTGTTGTATAATATAACCCCAAATTAAACCAACAGCACCAAATAATGTTATTATAATACGTGATAATTTCTCTGCACGAGCTTGACCTTCAAAATCCTATAATAACAAAATTTCAACTATAATTATCAACTTTTATCAAATAAATACCATATGGGTGGGAATTGATGAAAATAAAGCCATTTTTATTGTTGTGTGGTAAATACAATCACCAAAGTATTGACGTGTTGGTTTTCAAATAATCTGTCAACATTTCGACAACATAAAACACGAAATTCCCCCAACTCGCATCATATCTTATAGCTCACGTACTCGAAATTGTACATAATTTTAGATAGTTTTACGGAAAAAATTGCACCTATTTGTAGCATTTTCTGGTATTTTTGTAATTATTTTGATTGTTTGTTGGCATTTTTGCTAAATTTATTGAGTGTAACGTTAAAAACAGTCAATCTAAATTTGCCATCTTACAATCCATCATCTCTACACAAACTGTCAATCGGTGGAATTCTAACCTTATTTTTTGTGATAAACATAACCTCAATTTGGTGCGCGTGTTTATTTATTTATCAATTTGCAACAAATAAAAATGGTTAAAACGAAATTTAATAAGAAATCACGACAAATAATCAACACAATTATCGATAATACAGAAACTGATAAGGTAATTTCTAATAATAAAACAACAAATCACCATTACTATAATTTATCTGTAGATCCAACTAGATCTCAATATAAAGGGGCAATATGATGATAACAATATGCTTGTATTACCATCAAAGAAACGTAAAACAAAAATTAAAGACGATCACAAGAAAATCACACGAATTCTATCGAAAAAACATCGAAAACGTTTAGAGAAAATCATCGAAAAGAAACAGAAAAAAGAGAACGTAAGTCACCACTTTATTGCTCAATTCAACCAATAAAACTAATTAATTTTGAATAGAGGGCGGCATTATTGGATGATTTAGCGAAAGTACAAGCAACACCGGATGAATTAAATCAATTAACATCAATATCAACGATACAAACGAAAGGTTTGAAACGTTACATACAAGAAGAGATACGTGATGGACAACCGAAAAAAATCAAACAAAACCCAGCCCAAAATAGTGTAGAATTGAATACGTTACGTGGTGGTAAATTGCAGCGATTACAACGAGAAATTTCGACAAATTTGGCAAATAATCCGAATATTGTCGGATTTGATTCGTATAGCGATGATAGCGATACAGAAACAATCAAAGAATCACCACCACCACCGATAGAAACAATCAAAGAATCACCACCACCGATTGACACAATCAAAAATGAGACAGTAGAGCCACCACAACAACCACAACAATCGAGAATTGAACGTAAACCGGCTGTTTACGTTGATGTTTTACGTGATGAACAAATCCAGTTGGCACGTTTAAAACTACCAATATTAGGGGAAGAACAAACAATAATGGAAACAATAAATAATAACAATATTGTTATAATATGTGGTGAAACTGGTTGTGGTAAAACAACACAAATACCACAATTTCTCTATGAAGCTGGTTATTGTTTGAATCAACGTAAAATCGGTATAACAGAACCAAGACGTATTGCAACAATAACAATGTCAAAACGTATTGCATATGAGATGAATTTAACTGATAAGGAAATTTCTTATCTAATACGTTTTGATGGTAATGTTTCCAAAGAAACAAAAATTCAATTTATGACTGATGGTGTTTTATTGAAAGAAATCCAACAGGATTTATTATTAAAACAATATTCGGTTATTATATTAGATGAGGTACATGAACGTACAATTAATACAGATATTTTAATTGGTTTTCTAATAAAAATCGTACAATTACGTTTAAAACGTAATAATCCATTAAAATTGATTTTAATGTCGGCCACAATACGTTTAGATGATTTCATTGATAATCAACGTTTATTTAAACGTAATCCACCGGTAATTCAGATAAATTCACGTCAATATCCGGTTACAATCCATTTTAATAAACGTACAAATCCCGATTATCTACAAGAAACTTACAATAAAATCGTTAAAATCCACACAAAACTACCGGATGGTGGGATTTTAGTTTTTCTAACCGGTCAATTAGAAGTTAATCGTTTAGTGCGGAAATTACGCAAAACTTTCCCTTATAAAAGCAATAAAACGGTTATAAAGAACAAAAAATTGATCCCACAAATCAATTTAGACGATTACGCTATACCCGAAGAAGAAGACGATTATGATAACGAAATTAGTGATGAAGATGATCCCATAGAAACTGTTGTTATCAATTCTTATCAACCATTATGGGTATTACCGTTATATTCATTATTACCACCAGATAAACAAAATGAAGTTTTCAAAACACCACCGACCGGTTGTCGTTTATGTATTGTTAGTACAAATATAGCTGAAACAAGTTTAACAATACCAAATATCAAGTATGTTGTGGATTGTGGTAAAATTAAACAAAAAATTTACGATAAAACAACTGGTATATCGAATTTTTTGATAACATGGACAAGTAAAGCATCAGCTGATCAACGTGCTGGTCGTGCTGGACGTACACAATCTGGACATTGTTATCGTTTATATTCGAGTGCTGTTTATAATAATGATTTACCGAAATTTCTACCACCTGAAATCCAACAAAAACCTATCGATGATTTATATTTACAAATGAAATCAATGAATATTGATAAAATTATTAATTTTCCATTTGTTACAAGTCCTGATTTGATACAATTAAAAACAGCTAGGGAACGTTTAGAAATTTTAGGTGCTCTATCTAGTGATAAAATAACAGAATTAGGACGAATTATTGTTAAATTTCCTATATTACCACGTTATGGTAAAATATTAGCATTAAGTCATCAATTCAATCTATTCCAATATACGATTTGTTTAATATCAGCATTATCTGTACAAGAATTGTTATTAGAACAACCGATAGATGGCGCTATTACTAGTATTGGTAGTAATGGTGATACAATCAACGCGATACGTCGTAAATGGTTGTTAAAACGTCGTCAATTGATTGGTAATGGTGAATCATTATTATTCGGTGATAATATGGTATTATTATCGATAATAGGTGGTGGTGAATATGCAAATTTAAATAATCAATTAACGCAATTTTGTAATTTGTACGGTATACGTGAAAAAGCCGTATTAGAAGTACGTAAATTTCGTTTACAATTAACAAAAATTGTTAATTGTTTAATACCTGAATTGAATTTGATTGTTAATCCACAATTACCGTGTCCTAGTGATTTAGAAATTAAGTTATTGCGTCAGATTTTATTGAGTGGTTATGGGGATCAAATTGCTCGTAAAATCCCTGTAGATGAATTGAAGCATGCGAAAGCATTAAAAAATGCTTATAATGCTAATGATCTACAAGATCCTGTTTATATATCGAATTTATCGGTTTTAGAACAACAATTACCCGAATTTGTAATTTATCAAGATTTATATGAAAATAATAATAAATTGTATATGCGTAATTTATGTGTAATTGAACCGGAATGGTTACCAATTTACGTACCGAAATTGTGTAATTTAAGTGAACCATTACAAGACCCATCACCATATTATAATCAACAAGATGGTAGAATTTATTGTTATGTTAATGGTACATTTGGACGACAAGCATGGCAATTACCAATAATTAAATTACAATTTACAAAAAATCAACAATGTTGTCGTTGGTTTTGTAAATTTCTATTAGATGGTAAAATTTATAAACAATTAGAGAAATTTGTTGATTTTTTGTTGAATAAATCATTAATATTATTGAAAACATGGTCGAAATTAAATCCGAAATGTGAACGTATTGTTAAATGTTTGATTAATTATCAAATTTTTACAAAAGATGATTTAGAAGAATTATGGATGAAAGATCCAAAATGTATGGATGGTTTTACTTGTTTGTTATTTGTTTAAATTGATTGTTTATTGTTTTTTTTTGTAGTTTTGTTGAAAGAGTATTTGGAATGGTTGCCGGATGATGTACGATTTGAAGTTGAAACATTGTGGCCGCCGAAATATTGATTTTTTATAAAAGATTTAGTTTTATTTGTTTGTTTTTTTTCTACCTCAGAATGACCTCAGCAACGATTATTTCAATCGTCCTACTGTGATTGATCTCAGAAAATAACGTTGTGTTGAGTATTTGTGAAGTTGAAAGTAGGTCATTTTGTTGAATTTTAACCTCAGAAATTAAGGAATAGAATTGACCTCAGTAAATCTATTAGTGTCCTCTATGTTCTACTCTTATTGTATTTCAAAAATAATTTTAGATGAGAGTATTTTTTTTATCAAAATTAAGGCGTTGTTTGTTACAAGTAAGAAATCTTACTGAGGTCATATTTTTTTAACTTCAAATAATTCGCTTTTCTGATTAGATTTAGGTCTGGTAGGTATATGAGGATGAGTTATTTGTTCTAATAACTTTAATTTTCGTCTATAAATGACCTTAGAAACGATTATTTAAATCGTCCTACTGTGATTGACCTCAGAAAATTGAGTTGTGTTGAGTATTTGTGAAGTTGAAAGTAGGTCATTTTGTTGAATTTTAACCTCAGAAATTAAGGAATAGAATTGACCTCAGTAAGTCTATTAGTGTCCCCTATGTTCTACTCTTATTGTATTTCAATAATAATTTTAGATGGGAGTTTTTTTTATCAAAATTAAGGTGGAGTTTCTTAAAAGTAAGAAATCTTACTGAGGTCATATTTTTTTAACTTCAAATAATTCGCTTTTCTGATTAGATTTAGGTCTGGTAGGTATATGAGGATGAGTTATTTGTTCTAATAACTTTAATTTTCGTTTATAAATGACCTCAGAAATGATTATTTCAATCGTCCTACTGTGATTGACCTCAGAAAATTGAGTTGTGTTGAGTATTTGTGAAGTTGAAAGTAGGTCATTTTGTTGAATTTCAACCTCTGAAATTATTGAGTAGAATTGACCTCAGTAGGTCTATTAATGTCCTCAATGGTCTACTCTTATTGTATTTCTATAATAATTTTAGATGGGAGTATTTTTTTATCAAAATTAAGGCGTTGTTTTTTGAAAGTAAGAAATCTTACTGAGGTCATACTTTTTTAAATTCAAACAATTCGCTTTTCTGATAAGATTTAGGTCTGGTAGATATATGAGGATGAGTTATTTGTTCTAATAACTTTAATTTTCGTCTATAAATGACCTCAGAAATGATTATTTCAATCGTCCTACTGTGATTGACCTCAGAAAATTGAGTTGTGTTGAGTATTTGTGAAGTTGAAAGTAGGTCATTTTGTTGAATTTTAACCTCAGAAATTAGGGAATAGAATTGACCTCAGTAGGTCTATTAATGTCCTCAATGGTCTACTCTTATTGTATTTCTATAATAATTTTAGATGGGAGTATTTTTTTTATCAAAATTAAGGCGTTTGTTAAAAGTAAGAAATCTTACTGAGGTCATATTTTTTTAATTTTAAACAATTCGTTTTTCTGATAAGATTTAGGTCTGGTAGGTATTTGAGGATGAATTATTTGTTCTAATAACTTTAATTTTCGTCTATAAATGACCTCAGAAATGATTATTTCAATCGTCCTACTGTGATTGACCTCAGAAAATTGAGTTGTGTTGAGTATTTGTGAAGTTGAAAGTAGCTCATTTTGTTGAATTTTAACCTCAGAAATTAAGGAATAGAATTGACCTCAGTAGATCTATTAATGTCCTCAATGTTGTACTCTTATTGTATTTCAATAATAATTTTAGATGGGAGTATTTTTTTTTATCAAAATTAAGGCGTTGTTTGTTGAAAGTAAGAAATCTTACTGAGGTCAAATTTTTTTAATTTCAAATAATTCGTTTTTTTGATAAGATTCAGGTCTGGTAGGTATATAAGGATGAGTTGTTTGTTCTAATAGTTTTTATATTCGGCCATAAATGACCTCAGAAACAATATTTCTAGCATATGGAATTGAGGATAATTTTTTTGTTATATTCCTTTTATAATTGACCTCAAGATGCTGAATTATTTGAAATAATAGTGTTACTTTTTTTCTAAAATATTCCTTTATTTGGTTTAGTTTTTCATTATACTATACCTAGGAAATTATTGAGTAGAATTGACCTCAGTAAGTCTATTAAGTGTCCTCAATGTTCTACTCTTATTGTATTTCAATAATAATTTTAGATAGAAGTATCTTTTTTCTTAAATTAAGGAAGGGAGTACTTCTCTAAAAATTATTGTTAGAAACCTTACTGAGGTCACATTTTGAACTTCAAACAATTCGCTTTTCTGTAAGATTTAGGTTTGTGGGCACAGTTTTTGATTGACATAAGGATGAGTTATTTGTAGTAAAAACTTCTGTTTTCACCTATAAATGACCTCAGAAACAATATTGCTAGCACATAGAATTGAGGATAATTTTTTTGTTACATTCCTTTTATTATTGACCTCAGGATGCTAAATTATTTATTTTTCATCAGACTATATTTGGGGAAATTTATAAACAAAATTGACCTCAGAAAGTCAATTAGTATCCTCTGTGTCCTGCTTCTATTGTACTCTCCAATAATAATTTTAGATAGAAGTGGCTTTTTATTAAAATTAAGTAGAACAGTAGGTAGTTTTCTAAAAGTTTAAGTACTTATTGTTAGAAACCTTACTGAGGTCATATTTTAAACTTCGAATAATTCGTTTTTCTGTAAGATTCAGGTTTGTGGGCAAAAGTTTTGATTGGCATAAGGATGAATTATTTGTTCCAAAAACTTCTGTTTTCGGCCGTAAAAGACCTCAGAAACCAGATTTCTAACAGATGTAGAACAACAAAAAGGTATTTGGCATAGAATTTGATAGCCATATAGAACTGAGGACAAATTTTTGCCACATTCCTATCATAATTGACCTCAGAAACTTTATTTATTTCGATTATTAGTCAAATTAGAAAAATCAGGTCATTTCTTCTGAAATGTTCTATTCCTCGGAACAAACAATTGACCTCAGTAACTTTATTAGTGGCCGCTATGTTCTGATCTTGTTCCACTTTGAAAATTACTTTTGGATAGCTTTTTATCAAAAATTAAGGAGACTAGTACCTCATCTTCTATTATTAGAAATATTACTGAGGTCACATTTTAGATTTCAAACAATTTGTTTTTTTTGTGTAAGATTCAAGTTTCTAGGTACAATTTCTGATTGATATAATTGTGTAATGTATTTGTCCATAGATGACCTCAGAAACAATATTTCTAGGAGATGTAAAAAGCAAATAAAACAAATTGAGGACAATTTTTTGCTACATACCGATCAGAATTGACCTCAGAAAAAATCAAGTTATGCTGAATAGTTGTGAAGGTAAAAGTAGGTCATTTCGTTGAATTTTCACTTCAGGAATTATTGAGTAGAATTGACCTCAGTACTGCATTTCAATAATAATTTTAGATAGGTGAGGAGTTATAAAAGTTATAGTACTTTTTGATTGGCATAAAGATGAGTCATTTGTTCTAAAAAAAAACTTTCTCTATTAAGTCATAGATGACCTCAGAAACAATATTTCTAGTAGATGTAGAAGCAAAACAAAAAAGCATTTTTGGTATGTTTGGGATAGATAGAGTTTGAACATTCGTATTATTATGATTGACCTCAGAAATGAGGAAAAACAAAGAGAAGATGAAGTTGGCACATTCCTACTACTACAATTAACCTCAGAAACGGTTATACTCTTGGTTGTAAAAGAACATTTTTGAGCTAAGTTGCGCACAAGGCAGAAGACCTCAGAAAGCATTAATGCCACTTCCTTATTTCTATTATATTCTCTATTAGAATGACTCAACATATAGAATAGACCTAACTCATAGAAATTAAGGAAGAGAGTTGCAGTATTTAGTTTTGTAGAAATTCTGAGGTCATACCTTTCTGAATTAGGTCACAATTTAACAACACGTTTACAATTGACCTCAGAAAGTAGCCAAACAATTTCGGAATGACCTCAGACATAATCTATTAACAAAACTTGAAATTTTTACTATTGTGAAGTTTTTAACTAAAAACGACCTCTTTTCTTCTGAGGTCAAATCTATTGTTTGGTAAAAATTTGAAACTTCTGTAACTTTGTAAGGATTATAGTTAGTACCCTTGGCATTTTTTGACCGATGACCTCTTCCCCCACCACCAAAATAGGACCTTATCAATAAAAAAAATTGCTTTTTTTTTGAATTAATTTATTTTATCGTTTTTTTCCAAGTGTGTGTACAGTTCATCTTTTGAATGAATATGATTATTTAATTAATTAATTAAGATACATATACATTTGAACTATATTTTTGTTTTTTTTTTTTTTAATCCGTAATTACACATACAACAACATGAAGATCGAATATATCCCTAAATATTTCGGCCGAAAAATACAAAAAACAAACAAAAAACGTGAAAACCCAATTGACTCTTTTTTCCCGCTAAAAATTTCGCAATTTTATTTGAAAAAAAATCAATCAATAACAAAGAGAAAGACAGACGTAATAGAGACGTTTCCATATTTATTACTGTGTGGCATCTATATGTATTATAGAGAGAGAGAGAGAGAGATAAAGATAACAAGAACCATTATGACACTAATTAATTCTGTCATTAAGTTTTTCAATACTATAGTTTTAATTAATTAATTAATTACGGTTAATTAATTAATTAATTAATTAAAATGCCTAATTATATATTGTCAACATGATCCCAATAACTAACAATAACGAATCTATCTATCTATACAATATTGTAACATTTACACAGATTTTTATTCAAAAAAATTCGTCAAAATGGTTCTAAAATTAATTAATTAATTAATTAAATTTTGAAATAAATTAATTAGAAATTAAAGCACACAATTAAGGAAAACGAACTGTACTAACGAAATATGGTAACTTTTATCACACAAATTAAATGCAATAGAAACAAAATAAAACAAAAAAAAAACAGATAAAAGTCCAGTTCGTTAATTAAACAATTAATAAACAAAACAATAATTAATTTAATTTAATTTCGTAGAATACTTGAGAGACTGATTTAGCGCTAATTTAGTGCCCTCTAATAGAAATTTGTCGAATATTTTTTTAGAAATTGTTTTAAGAACCAATAAAGCGTCCCTCTCCAACAACAAAAAAAAAAAAAAAATTTGCTACTAATTTTTATTTTATAATTTTTTTCTGATAATTAATTTTAATCTGATTCAGCTTTCATGCCACGTACTTCACCCTTTTGACGTAATGCTTCTAATTCTTCTTTTGTTTTATCTTCTATTGCTCTAATATCAGCCATTGTTAAACCATACCAACGATCCATCCAACAAAATACTTGTCGATGGAAATTTGTAAATAAACGACGTTCAGATTTCTGTATAAATTGTTCAATGCGTGTTTGTAAACCGAACCATTTAAATTCAACAGTTACCAATTTATAACATGTCATAATTGGTTCGATTTTCTCTTTCCAATCATGTCCAATTAATGGACCACGTCCAGTTTTTACCGATTTAAATTTTGTTGGATCTTCATCTTCTTTATAATCATTTGGTGCTACTGGATCATTTGCTATATCAATATGAACAACTTCTCTTTGTTTTAATTTATCTGCAGATAATTGATGTACCTATAAAAATTTGTACAATAATAATAATAATAATAAAACGATACAACGAAATCATTAGTGGTAGAAGTGTGCCAATTAAACTATAAAAATCAAGATAACTACTATTTGCGGCAATAGTCGTCGTTTCTCTGATTTGCAGACCAACAGTCGTCTGATTATTACACTAACGTTCTTCCAAGCATTGTTAACCCGCTTTTTCAACCAACACTCTAGATCTGAGACGTCAGCGGTATTTCATATAAGCGACCATCTTTATACTTAACACTTAACACCCGTGAGATTGCAAATTTGGTATCTTGATTGTTTGATAGCTCGATAATTAGTGACGCGGGTTGACAGTCCCTGATCAAAGTACGCCAATTTAATGTAAAAATCAAGACGACTGCTATTTTCGTTTCTCGAATTTACAGGCAAACAATCATCTTCATTGTTTACAGTAACGTTTCTCTAAGGACTATTAACCCGCTTTCTCTCTACAATATTGATCAATCAATATTCTAGTTTTGTAACGTTAGCGGTATTTGATACAAGCGACCATCATAGGGAGAGAAGCATGTTGACCGTCAATTTAGTGTAAAAATCAAGATGACTGCTATATGCGTTGATGGTCGTTTCTCGTATTTGCAGACAAGCAATCATCTTCATTTTTACACCAACGTTTCTCCAACGACTGCCAACCTGCTTACTGTACAGGAGTGATCAATCAATACTCTACATTTGTACTTGTATTTCATACAATCGAATATTGCCATTTTTATACCTAACAGACTGTTAGATTGCAAATTTCGTTTTAAAATAGATTGCGCCGATAGCTTGATAGCCAGTGACGTTATCTACTGTATAATGGATTCCTATACGATCGAGCGAAGCGGGTTGACAGTCCCTGATCAAAGTACACCAATTTAGTGTAAAATTCAAGACAATTGTAATTTGCATTGATAATCGTTTCTCAGATTTGCAGACAAACAATCATCTACAATTTTACACTAACATTTCTGCAAGGACTGTCAACCCGCTTACTCTACTGGACTGATCGATCAATAGATTCCGCTGATAACTCGATAACCAGTGACGTCATTTCCTGCATAATGGACTGACATAAAATCAAACGAAGCGTACGGGCAGTCCTTGATCAAAGTAAGCTGATTTAGTGTAAAAATCAAGATTGTCGTTTCTTGCATTTACAGACAAGCAATCATCTTCATTGTTTACACTAACGTTTCTCCATGGACTGTTAACCCGCTTTCTATCTGCAGTATTGATCAATCAATATTCTAGTTTTGTAACGTCAGTGGTATTTCATACAAGCGACCATCATAGAGAGCGAAGCAGGTTGACCGTCCCTGATCAAAGTACACCAATTTAGCGTAAAATTCAAGACGATTGCAATTTGCGTTGATAGTCGTTTCTCAGATTTGTAGACAAACAATCATCTACAGTTTTACACGAACATTTCTCTAAGGACTGTCAACCCGCTTACTCTACTGGACTGATCGATCAATAGATTGCGCTGATAACTCGATAACCAGTAACGTCATTTCTTGCATAATGGATTGACATAAAATCAAACGAAGCGGACGGGCAGTCCTTGATCAAAGTAAGCTGATTTAGTGTAAAAATCAAGATTGTCGTTTCTCGTATTTACAGACAAGTAGTCGTCTTGATTTTTGCAGTAACGTTCAAAACTACACTTCGACCACCAATAGATGGTTTTTGTAATGATATAGCAATAAAGCGCCATCTAGTATTATTTAAATATACTTAATCGAGTTTTTGTTATACACACACACACACATTAAGAAAAACAAGAAGCTTAACTTACATTATCCTGCTTCCCCGTATCAGCAATATGCATACTTTCAATACAAATAACAAAATTATCTTTCATATAACCAGGATTCTAATGAGACACAAACATACATCAAAAACAACAACAACAATAACAAACAACAAAAACAACAACATACACGCATACATATGATAATGAACCCAATAAATATATTATCCGACACCATCAAAAGCAGCATATGAAACAAATAATAAAAAAAAAACCCAAAATTAATATTATTTATACAAAAAAAATTACTTACATTTTCTTGATAACCGTTATCGGCGGCATGTAAAGTTTCAATAACTAAACGAAATTTCTCTTTCATATAATTTGGATTCTGTAATTTTTATTTATATTTTTTTATAATAAAAAACCAAAAAACACAAGGTGGACATATTATTGGGATATTGGATACAATTTCAAATTTGGTAATATTTAGTGATTTTGATTTGATAAAATTGGTAATTGTTTGTCTGGTAATTTTTGATTCGAAATCAGCCTACTGTATATTATAGTCTTGTATTAATTACAAATCTTCCGCAGATAGCGCTAGTAGTAATTTGAGGATAATTACAATTGCCGAAAATTTAAATTTAAACTACCGCCATCTGGGACATTATAGATACGACATGTAACCAGTAAACGATCCTCAAGAGACTATTAGCGCCATCTGGCACACGGCTTGAGAACGCACAATATTTCGATTTTTTCGATATAGAGTTGCTTGAATTCAGAGAAAAAAATTGCACATAACCTTGACCGGCTGTAGTTAAGCAAAATTTATCAAGGAAAAAAAAAGCAGAAAAATTACCGTGACAAACTGAAAATAGGGAAAACACAAGGGGGACATATTATTGGGATATTGTTTATAAGTCTTTCAACTTTTCGTACAACAGTGATTTTAATTTGAGAAAGTTGGTAGTCACGTGTAGCAAATTTGATCTAGGCCGCCTCGATTCAAAAAATCACAGAGACCAAAATCAAATTTGCACATAACCTCTTTGAAGTAAGATTTATTAAAATATAAAAAAAAAAAAAACAAAATTTCCGGAACAGTCCGATAACATTGAAAAATAGAGGGGGAACGTATTATCGGGATGTTATGTAGAATCTTTTCAACTTTGGTAATTTAGTGATTTTAATTTAATAAAGTTGGTAGTGATGTTTGTCAAATTTGATATAAGCCGCCTTGATACGAAATCACAATGAGAGGAAAAAATCAAATTTGCACACATAACCTTGACCGATTTTTTCCTCTCATTTGAGTATTATTATTATTTTTTTAGAAAAAAGAGTAGCATTACCGTAATAACCGTCCGACAATATGGATAAGCATTCCATGCTTCCTCATGTATTTCCAGACTACCTTTTGGTGCTAATAAACGTATAAATGCTGGTACTTTACTAGCTAAATGATAGATTTTATAAGTATATTGGCCATTATTGTATTTACCACCTAATAAGGGGTAATTGTTGAATGGTTCATTTTTTAATACTTCAATACCTTCACCACCACCAGTATTATCTTTGGATGCTTCAGCAACACTGAAAAGTTGGGCTACTTGATACTAGAAAAACAAAAAACAAACTAAAATCATAGCCAACTGGATTATTTAACAAAAATATCAAAGCCAACTAGATTTTTTTTCTTTTTAACAACAATTAATAATTCAAAATACAATAAAATTAACATTTTTTTTTGTTGTTTCAAGGATAGTTGGCTACCATCAATTTTCAATACTTGTAATCAGTGATAACAATGATTGAGAATTGTTGTAATTATTATCGAATTACATGTTTGTAATAAAACTATGACTTACCTCTTCAACGGTAAGGGGCAAGGTTACACGACTGGAATTTGTACAAGAAAAAAAAAAAAGTTAAATCATGACCAATAAAAAAAAACAAAGCAGAAAAACCACCCAATTTTTAACAAACGACCCTTTGTTATGGTAGTTTTTCCCCCCACAATAATAATAATAATAATAATAATAATAATGATGATACTTACTATTCTTTAATCAACATTTTTAGCTTTTATTTAAACAAATTACTTGAACCATGTGTTTATTGATAATTAAAAATCAACAAAAAAAAATTTAGACCCCCGTTTTTTTTTTGTGGTTTTCTCACTTTTTCTATAATTCGTTTGTGGTTGTATAAAGACTGATTTTTTTTTTGTTAATGTTGGTGAATCACACCGATTATTAAACGGTTGGTATCAGTCTGCCTTATCAATTTGGTCAATTGTTTATAATACGCGTGCGCTATGACGCAATCCGATGACGTCAACAATAAGAAAAAATTGACACCTACCCTATATATCTAGAGCCTATTCACTGCAAATTGATCGAATCAATTTTATTATAAAACAAATTCCTGTTACAATCAACAAAATAAACTATAAACAATATAATCCTATAGTTGTAATCGGATTCTATACAATAATTGGATGAGTCACTATTATGCATAATTACCGGATACCGAATGAAAAGAGATAGACCGATTCGAGACTATACGATTTATATAACTTTACCTAGATGTCGCTTTACCAACTTTAAGCATATCAAAAAGTCGAGGATCGTCAAGTAATTTAAAGTTTTTATAACATAGAGAATATAGACGAAAAAAGAGATGAAAACAGTTCCACATCGGCCTCTCTTTTTATTACGATTGAATAGGCCGCCATTTCAACTATGTGGGGACAATTTGAGTTGTATTAACTCTCAGTAGTAATGATGACATTTAGAGGCTAATTGTAGCATTTTTTGTATTTATATAAAATACTTCAATTTATCATAGATTTTAACGATTATTTTCTAATTACATACCGGTAATTACAATAAATTCATAATTACAACTGTTTTTTGTGTAAAAGTACTGGATTTAATGAAAAAATTAAATACACAAATCTAGTCAGGGTTTGGATATAGGTTATGAGATGGCGCTATCGTTATAGTTGAATGTTTATTACAATTACTAACAACTAGATGGCGTTATTACTATAGGTTTGAGATTTTTTTTGTTGTTTTAAATACAACACAATTCGTTTTTTCTATTTTTTATTTCCATTAATATCTCGATAATGTTTACAATAAATGATTTATTAATTTAATTTGTTTTAAAGTTTTCGACCAATTCTGCTGAGCATTATTTCATCATCAATATCAATCATTTATTTTTGTCTAAATTTATCACAGATTTACCATCAAGAATTTACCCATTTATATACATATACACCTATATATATATATACCTCTTTTTTGTTTCTTAATGGTAATTAATCAATTAATCTATCAATTAGTTAATTAATCAATAATCAAATGGCACTTTTTCCTAAATAAACACCAAAAAAAAACAAAAAACTAATGATTTTAAACAAAAAAAAAGCTTTTAAATTATTTTTTTTCGTATATATTTATATATATATTTAAATTTAAATATTATTATTATTATTTATACGGTTACCATCTCTATAAGGATGAAATTAAAAAGATAATTTTTTTTTGTTTGAAAATCCAAAAAAAAAGTGAGAAAATAATACACAAACGAAGAAATAGAACAACAAAGAAAGCTGTATAGGTAATTGAAAACAATATCGCCTCAATAATTCCTTATATAATATAGTTTAACATAATAATAATAATAATAAGCAATAATTAATAATAATAATTATTTGAATAATAATAATAATAATAATATACAATATAAACAAACAATAATACAGCCTTCTTTCTCACTTATATCCAAACAACACACACACACACTAGAAATTTTTCTTCTACATCTACACCTTCACATTTTCTTATTTTCTGGAAAAATTTCAATTAATTAATTTCTCTTATCAATTTTGTAATTTATTCATAAATTGATTAACAATAAAAAAAAAAAAGTTTACCTTCGATTTGCTTACGATGAAATTCTGCAAAAAAAAAACACGCATGATAATAATAATAATAATAATAATAGACAGGGCCGGCTCGAGCGCTATAAGCACATTTCTAAAACACTACAACTAACTTTAGTTAAAATTGTTTTTATGTAACAAAAAAACACCAAAAACTCTAGAGCCAGTCCTGCATTATAAATCAATGATGGGAAAACAATCAATAAACTTACCCATAAATTCTAATTGTTGTTTTCTATGAGCTTCCATAAGGGCATTCAATTCAGCCTTTTGTCGATTCAACATCTCTTCAAATGTTTCTTTCTATTTTTGTTGAATTTTTTTGGTTTTGTTTTGAAAATAAAATAAATTAATTAAAAATTTTAGTTAATTGTCCAATTATTATTATTATTATTATTATTAGTAATTAGCAATTAGTAAGATAATGACAGAAATGTGGTGTAATCAATATTGGTTTTTTTTTCCAAATCAATATCGTTTTTATACAATTATTTGACGTCATTCCACCACCAATTTAGTAAAATAATCAAGTCACCTCATTAATCATATACCGGATGTTTTTTTTTTATTTTTAAATATCATGATTTGAAGCACAGGTCCGTATTTCAAGTAAAAATAAATTCCAATGTTGCACGGTAGGCGGAAAGGCGTGTCCAAGCGTAATTTTGACAACTGTAATGTGACCGCCAATAGTATCGAATTTTCCAAAATGCGCGGGGAAAATTAAAAACACTCAGTGGCGTCGATAACACATTGAAGATTATTTAAAAGAATTTATTATTAATTGATTAATTAGCAAATAACACATGCGCCTTGGAGACTTACTGGGCATGTGCAATTCAAAAAAATTGTCAAATTTAATGATCTACACATGCGCAGTAAGTCTTCAAGACGCATGTACCTATTAAATACACAACTTTTCTTCCAGTA